>JAMXBD010003569.1:0-113277 GCA_024138025.1 Combretum micranthum
TGAAACCCTGCCAATACTAGTGGAAATGGGACCAAATCACAATGGATTTGTATGTGGATTACCAAAGACGTCGGCTGGATATGATGCAATTTGGGTCATAGTGGATTGATTGACGAAGACGGCACATTTCCTTCCAATGAACATGACGTACTCTATGGATAAGTTGGCAAGAATGTACATAAGAGAAATAGTACGCTTGCACAGTACCCATGGAATAGTCTCCGACCGAGACCCAAGGTTTGTATCCAAATTTTGGATAAGTTTGAAGAAATGCATGGAAACTAAGCTACATTTCAGTACGGCTTATCACCCTCAGACATGGTCAATCGGAGAAGATAATACAAACGTTGGAGGATATGCTGTGAGCCTGCGTAATAGAGTTTAAAGGTAGTTGGGATGCACCCCTACCTTTGGTAGAGTTTGCCTACAACAACAGCTACCATTCCACGATTCAGATGCCACCCTATGAAGGCGTTGTATGGAAGAAGATGTCAATCACATTTGTTTTGGGACGATGTAGAAAGTTGAGCATCGACCTGACTTGGTACAAGATGCAGTCGACAAGGTGAGGATCATCCAACAAAAGATGAAGGAGGCACAAGATAGGAAAAAGAGTTGGGCAAATATGAAGAAACGTACACTTGAGTTTGAAGTTGGAGACCATGTGTACTTGAAAGTAAACCCCATCAAGAGTATTCGCTGAGTTCGAGCGCAAGGAAAGTTGAGCCCACGATATGTTGGACCTTTTGAAGTGCTCGAAAGAGTAGGAGATCTTGCTTACCGTCTGACACTCCTTCCTAGAATTCACAACGTATTCCATGTGTCAGTTCTACGAAAACATATGTCTGACCCTACCAGGATTGCAGAGTTGGAACTAGTTCAGTTGAAAGAAAATCTCACATACGAGGAACACCCAGTTCAAATCTTGGATCACATAGTGAAGAAGCTCCGGAATAAGGAGGTCAAGTATGTGAAGGTTTTATGGAGAAACCACTCGTACGAAGAAGCAACCTGGGAGGAAGAAAGCAACATACGCCAGAAGTACCCGAATCTATTCAAAGAATCAGTATGAATTTCAAGTTTTGAGGAAAAAACTTTCTTTAAGGGGGGTAGGTTGTAAACCCCCGAAGTTTTGTGATCGAACTAAAGACCTACACCCCAATCAGAAGTCAATCGGATTCTTAAGTTAACCAAAACCCTAGTTTACCGTAACCGCTTAAGTCCAGCATTGCTGTTTTCTCTAGCCCTAGAAAACGAAGTTGGAAAAGTTAGATATAATGGTTCGTAATAGCTATAGGTTATATAAAAATTTTAGTTTTGCGAAATTCGAGTGTCCTTTGAACTCGATCGGACACGACTCTTGAAAAACGTATCCAAGAGCTTGGAATCGAAAAAATATTCCAAATATACTGTTAGACTCGTAAAAATATGAGATTTCCAAAAATATCAATTTCGTAATTTTCTGGTAGCTGAAAATATCAGATATCGCTTTTATAAGTATTTTCTTACACCGGCATTAAATTATCATGTTACTTTTACATTACACTATTTTCTACTATTCTACACTATTCATCTATCTCTACTTTTTCTTACAACCTACTCTTACAAACACCCTATTTCTTACACATTTTCATTTCCAATACAACTTCACATCTTTCATTTCTTACTTTTAATTAACAAAATAACAAAAAAATAAATTTTTGTCTTCCCCATGCATGGAAATGCGCCGGTCCCCTCCCAATTTCCCTCAATTTATTTTATTTTTTATTTATTTAATTAACACAATTATCTCCCATTTTCCTATAAATACCCCTCATACCTTCACTTCTTTTACACCACTTCTACACTAAAGTTACTATACCAAAATCTCTCATCTCAAAATCTCACATTTCTTTCAAGAAGTTCTTCCTAGTTTAACTTCTTTTAGGTAAAAATTCTTTCAAGTTTTATTTATGTTCATCTACTTAGTATGAGCTTAGTGTGTGTTTTCTAAAATCATAAAGGTTAAGAAAGTAACAATAGGTTCATACTTTGTTTTTGTTCATAATATCAATTCCTTTATGATCCTTTATGTTTCTTTATATTTCCTTTATGTTTATTATTATTTAATATATCTATATAGCTATATATGTATATATATATATATTTCGAGCATATAAGCTCATCGTTTTGCAATTTATTTACCTTTCATGCAATTTATTTACTTCATTGCAATTTATTTATTCCAAGTTATTTTTAAGACTAGTTATTCTAGTCTTAGACTTGTCCTCATCAAGTCAAAACAATTTCTTTTTCTTTTCTTTCGGGACTAGTCTTTTCTTAGTCTCGGGGTACCTTGATGAAGCTAAGGTCCCAATACTTGATTTACTTTCTTATTTGTTCAATCTTTCAAGTTATTATGTTCCTTTATATTTCTATAGTTTGCGATTCATATTCATGCGTGAACATAATGTTTTTGTCTCAATAAAAAATAAATGGGGAAGTGTTTTCATAAACTAAAGGTTCTTGTCAAATAAAAGTAGGAAATAGATTTCTTAAAAACTCATGAACATGCTTGGAAATGATTTTTCTTAAATAAACAAAAAGTTTTATGAAAACTTATCTTTCATCAAGAAATAGAAATTCTTTTGGAATCATTACAAGAAACAAAAATATCATTTTATTACTTTTGAATCCAAGTTTAGAAAATAAAACCACACCTTAGGAATTTAAAGTAATTACAAAAGATTAAATTTAGAAAAAGAATATTCATCTCAAATAACTCAAGATCTTTTAAAAGTAAAATGAATATTCCAATAAAATCTCAATTTCAAAGTCTTTTAAAAACCTTACTTTTCATAAGTTGAGACAACTTCATTTACTTCATCCATTTGTTATGAGTCATTACATATACGTATATACCTTTCAAAAAGTTTATAAAATACTTGAAATATTCATCTTTTCAAAAGAGCTATATTTACAAGAAGGAAAACAAAACTTTGTAAATTCGTGGCAAATTTGGTCGCTGCTTTTTCGGAACCCAAACAACCTAGTTTTATGAAAATAAGATTAGAAATGTGTAGATCTTTTTGAGTAGGTAGAAAATGGTATATTATACGCGAAATTCCAAGTTAAAATGAGCAAGTTATGGCCATTTTAAGTTGGAATTTCCCCTTATACGATTTTGCTGCGATTTTAAGAGAAGTTTAAGATCTTCAAAATAGAAGTTTTATGAAAGACTCATTTTGGGTATTTCATCTTGTTTAGGTGATGAGGGACTCGAGATCGTCTATCCTGAGGACTTTTTCGATTAGACCTACCGATTATGGAGTGAGTTAATCCTTTTCCTAAGTTACATTTCCATGTTTGTACTTGTAATTAGTGGCACTAGAAATTTAGGAAAAGATGAATGAACAATTGTTATGAAATAATGGTTGAATGAAAATTAAGTATATCAAAAGACGATATGTTAAATAAAAGTGTGACTCTTGTATTGATATGATGAAATTATGGTTGATCACCTTTAACATGAATTCAACTTATATGGTTAAATGTTTAATTGAAATTTATTCATGCATATCATACTTGTGAGTCACATTTATTTCACTACTACTCTTCGTGTGGGGAAACGAGGAAGTGGTAGTGGTGGCTAGTAGGAGCCGGTAAGTCTACATGGGACAGTAGGAGCCAGGAAGTCTACAGGGCAAGCAGGAGCCGACAAATCTGCAAATATTGATGGTCGTATGGGCCTGTAACCACCCAACCCTTGTCATGGAGGGCGTTAAATCCATGCTGCCCTTGATTTTCGGATAATCTTGTGTATTTGGTTGATCATGTGATTGATGCATTACATATGTTTGAATTAAGTAACTTGGTTGTCATATGGAAATGTTATATAGTTAGGAATTATCTCATTAAGCTAGTTTTGCTTATACCCTTATAGTTTTCTATTACAGTATGATTATCTATGGTTGGCCTCGAGGAGCCCAGTGTGCCAGGTATGAGCTTATGCTACTAGGAGTTTTTGAAAGAAGTCTATGTATTTTTAGCTTTGAACATAGACTTCTAAGAAAAATCTCTATAGCAGACTTATGTGGTAGTTATGTTTATTTTTTATTAGAATAGTTGATCAAAGACTTAAAGGCGAGGGAATGCCCCTAAGATGATGTACGAACTTGATATTAAATGAAGATCTTATGATTATTTATTTAAGTTCATGCTTGCTTTTGCTATCTATTTAAACGTAATACCCCTGTGAGTCTCCTACTATCTTGGAAGCACGCCTTGCATATGATATCGAAGCTCCTGCGTGACGACGGATTGTCATTCATTAGCTTGAATATTATATGTGGCAGACTGCCACGTTTAGGATTTCCTCTGGGGCATGACAGGTGCTCCTAATATGAAATAATTCTTGAAATCAAGTCTATACCGGCACCTGGATTTGAAAGCCGGTGGCCTTGAGTTGGCGTACAGTCAGAGTTCTTCAAGGAAAGCTTGTTCTGATCTAAACAGAAAAATATATATATATATATATACACAATACATCTACTGAGTATATTATATATATATATATATATATCTCAATATAGAATTTATTACTTAGATGAGTAAATACAAATATTTTGAGTAATATCTAATAATTCTTAAATCCTTAGAATTAAAAGAAAATATTTAGTGTTAATAAAAGTTATAACTTGTCAAATATTTGTTCTAAATAGCTAAATTAGGTAAGAATGGAAATTGAAATAAGTTAAATTTTTAGGTAATGTGACTTCTAAAAATAACAAAATAATTATAGGAGATAAATTAGGAGAAACACGACAACACTAAGAAATAATAAATAACTATAATTTTTTATATTGAGATCAGTATAGAATAACGTAAAATTTGTAATAATCACTACCAAAACTTAGTAAATACCGGGTCTAGGACATTAGAAATTTAGTTATATAATCTATATTGATGAATACTTTATTCATCTTAATAGGTGACTTTGATACACTAGAGGAACTACCAGCTGATTACTATGACTGAGTCAGTATGAGCAGGTGAGTAATTCAGTCATATTATACTATTTGTGCTTGTAAGTAGTTGAATATGTAATGCAAAGATAATTAAACGATTGTATTGTTGAAAATATGTTGTGATCTGATTGTATGATTGTTAAGATATCCTTACAAAAGCAATAATGCAATGATTTGATGTTGTGAAATAGTATAATGATGATTGTGTGTAATGCATGGTAACCATGAACTTGAGTAAGAACTATTGACTTACTAAATAACCTGATCATGCATTGAATGAATTGCATTATTGCATATATTTTGGGGACAACCTGCTACATAATATTTCGGTTCTCTGTTTATGCTTGGTTGTTCTTCTGTGTTAGTTCTTCCAAGGTATTCTTTGGGCTGTCGGTCTTACGAAACTAAGTGGCACCGAAGAACGCTTGCCCAGAATCGCTTTGAAATGATTAATACTTAGGGAGTTTCTAAGGGGATTGCAGGAGATGGTCAGTTTAGTCAATTATATTCAAAGTGATAACCCTAAAACGAGAAATCGTTGATTCTCCTGTGTACTTATTCTCTCCTGGGCAGGTGGGTCATTGAGTATGGTTCTTCAACCCTAAAAAGATGGCGTAAATCTTTTTCCTGTTTGGATTCTAGATCATTCAAGCTTGTATCTATGCATATGGTTGAGTGCTTGCATTACATATGATTTGCTAATAACTTGTGTGATGTATGGTATGTCTAGTTATTTACTGAGCTGTGGTTTCGCTCATACTCTAACAGTCTTTTCAGGTTTACCTTACGACCTTGGTTAGTCACTTCCAGGAGTATGGCTCAGGTAAGAGCTTAGGAGCTGGAAGTCTACGGTCATATTTTAGTTTAACGGATGTACTATTAGAATAGATTATTTAGTTGTGTACTTCAGAAGAACTATATGGTTTGTAATAGTTCTGTAAATGTTTATTCACTAATTTATTTCTTTCATATATTTGTTATTTCTTATCAAGCAACTAAAAGATTCTGTTGTTTTAAAAACCTGTCATTCTTTGAAGATAATCTAGTGATAGTATTCAAGTGTGACTTGTTTACTACTATTAGGGTACTCTTGGGGCGTGACAATTCATGATAGTGATTTGTTATTATTGCATGAATATTAGCATGGGTAGTAGAAACTTCATAATTCCTCAAAAAAACAATTTCGAACATGGGAATTCAATTACTTACCAGATCTGTTTGAATCTTTTCGAGACTTAAAATTTTTCAAAATTGAGATATTATATTAGAATTAGATAGATCTTTCGAAGTAGATAAGAATCGGTGTATAATTTGTCAAATTCCGAGTTAAAATGACTAAGTTATGGTCATTTTAAGTTGGAATTTCCACCAATGATGGAAATTACTAACTTAATAACTTTTATGAAATAGAATGGATTAGTTATAAGTTGAAATACTCATTTGGGTATTTCTTTCGTATAGGTGACTTGGATCCCGATGATTCATTATCCCTGAATTACTATTACTAAAAGACCGGTGACCTATGGTCAAGTGAGTATTACTTCCTAATTTCATTCTTGCTTGGGATTGTAGCAATTAGTTGCTCTAGATCACTGGCAAAAGATAAAAATAAAATTGCATGATGGGAATTATGGGGAATTATGTAAATGTTGAGTTGAGAAGTGGTATTAAGAATATCGAAACCAGGTAATTAACTCATACTTGTTTAGAGTATTATAGGAATAATTGTTTGTGTAATTGTTGATCACCTAAGAAATTGGTATTAATGACTATTCGGTTTGATAAATTAATATGGACATATTCACTTCACGATGTTGATGGAGCATTAGCATATGTTGGTTACCCGTGATATGTAAACGGCTAAAAGTTGGTTGATCAAGATCCATAAACGACATAAATGAGTTGGTTGATCATGATCCATAAATGACATAAGTTGATTATCCGTGATCCATAAAGGGCTTGTTAATTCAACGATAGTACCGCGGTATTCGTTAATCTACAAACCTCGAACGAAGGGCATGAATCTATTCACATATGATTTCCGACTGATCATATGATTGTTTGTTCATGTGATTGATGCATTCCATATGATTGATTAATTAACTTGATTGATTGAATTGTTATAATGTCTTTATGGAAGTATTCACTCACTAAGCTAGAGTAGCTGCCCCATAACTTTTTCTTATTGCAGTATCCCTATATTTGGTTAAGGCCGAGGTATCCTACCGAGCAGGTATCGAAGTAGGAGTTTCCATTAGAAGTTTATGTTTGGTTTTGTGTAGACTTCTATAGGAAACCTTATTATTAATCAGATGACTGTAAAGACTTTTATTGAACTCGATATATTTTGTAGGGGAATGCCCCTAGAGTTTTTGTAATTAATTATGTGGACCCGTGATTTATATCCTAATGCTCAAACATGTCAATTTAAACTATTTATCTCCATTGGCTTATGTATTCTATTATCGTAAAGGTACGCCTTGCATTTATGTGAGACTTTGGAACGATTGTGGTAGCAATTTCTAAGTCTTATATAGCTTGCAGCGGACTGTTACGTTTAGACTACCCTTTGGGACGTGACAGTATCTGTGTAAGCATAGGGGTTGTTCCACTAGGACCCATAACTACTAGTATTTACCCTAATTCTACTATTTAGCTTATCTAATTCGAATGATCTTAATATATCTAAGAAAATAATTAGTTAGTTAATTAACCCTAACAAAAATTAGTGTCAACGCTTCTAAGAATATCATATCACAAAACTACCCTTCATCTTGATTCACCACTAACCTTATTTCCATTTCCTTATAAAACACTCGTTAATGAGTTGTTCAAGTTCTTGAACTGTAGGAATCCCTAATTTCAACAATCTCTCTTTCAAAATAATTGAATTTTAACCTTATATGTCTAATGAAATGTCTTTCATCATTAGATGCATACAAAATTACATTAGAGTTCATGATTCCTTAAAAATTCAATCTTTATGCAAAAATTCATGCAATCTATATCTAGAATTATATCCAAACTTCTCTATTCATGCTAGATCTATCTTATCAATCAATATGTCGATTAAATCAACAAGAATCAAACAATGACCTAATACTACGCATATATTAAATCAAGAATAAATATAAACAATGAATCGATTCAGGGGAGCATAAACGTCGATTAACAAAATAATCCAGTATCTACATTAGAGTTATGGTTCCTCAAGACCTAGGGTATAATGATCTATTTTTCCATAGAATAACAAATACAATGATAGAATAAGAAAAAAAAAACAATAAGAGTCATGATTACAACCCTTAAAGATGAAGTCTTGTGATCTCTAATAAGCTCTTATGTTTCTCAACTCTAAAACACTTATTTCTCTCTCTACAGTTTGTAAAAAGGAAAAAGGAATGTGAAAAAGACGAGCTAAGGACACTATTTATAGGAAAGGAACAATTTGTCTTTTGCATAAGCATCCTACACGGCCTGTGTTCAAAGCGTGTGTAGGATGTAAACCAGTGAAATCCATGAAATCTAGGGTTGCAAGACCCTTAATCATGACTTGTTCACTCTGGTTGTGTACAATTTAATCTACTTATGATTCTTTCTAGCTTCTACATAGGCATTCTGCACAACTTGTATAGCCTCCTCGTGCACTTTGAAATTGCTTACTAGACATTTTTCATCTTCTACATTGACATTTTACACGAAAAATGGTCATTTCCACTGGTTTATTTCTTCATTAAAATCTCCTTCCTTAACTCATCCAAAAGTCTTTATTAAGCTCAATATCTTCCTTTATCCCTAAAATTGACATTTTAACCCAAAGAAGTATCATTTTCCTTAATAATTCACATAAAGTCAATATATACACATGAAAAAATGTGAATGATAAAGGTATTTTGACACTTATCAATATTTCTCCAACCAACTATCAAACTGTAAATTTTGCTCAAATACATTCTGCTTTCCTACTACTAACACTCAGCTCATAGATATAGAAGATACATGGATTATTAAGACTTTAGATCTTTAAAAGCTCATTTAAAAAATGGGAACTACTTGCTCCCTAGCATTCTAAGATAACACTAACATGAGTAAAAGTACAAAGAAAGATGCAATCACCCTCTAGAAATCATACCTGCATAGCAGAATCTCCAAGTCAACTTCTCCTCTTCCACATTAAGTAGGTTTGTCCCAAACTAGGATGAGAATAAAATTTTGCTGGAAAGAGCACATAACAATTTCCTTCAGGTTTGGTAATTTTGCTCTTCTTTTACCTCAAGTCAGGTGGTTTCTATCACACCCTA
Source organism: Combretum micranthum (assembly GCA_024138025.1). Taxonomy (NCBI): domain Eukaryota; kingdom Viridiplantae; phylum Streptophyta; class Magnoliopsida; order Myrtales; family Combretaceae; genus Combretum; species Combretum micranthum. The sequence goes on from JAMXBD010003569.1 coordinate 9,308, forward strand.
AAAACGAGCCTGGAAGGATAACTAGAAGTTATCATATCACATATGCACTCATAATATGAGAACCGTCTTGCAAGTTAGAGTTTGTAAGACTCTACCTGAAAAATTACTTTGTAAACATCTAATATGAAATTACATTTGTGATAAATAAAGGAAATTTGATTTCCTACAATCTACCAGAACCGCAAAGAGTCGATATCTCCTACCAAATAGTAAAATAGAATATACCATCTACAATTTACAAATTTTAAATTACAAAGCCACAAATCTAATCCATAGTCTACACTTAATTTTACATGAGAGAGAATCAAAACAAACTATACTATCTATCTGTTTTCATTTCAAACTTGTCTTCTATCTTCAAAGTTTCCCTTTCACTCAGACTTATCCCATATCTGAAGCTTCAGCTATTCCTACACCAAAACTGTAGGGGTGTGAGCTCAACCATAGGTCAGTGGATAACAAAACCAAATCACATTACAAACATATGTCAAGCAAGTTTTTATTCAACAAACATATGTAATGCACACTCATCCATATGATATGTACGGTTTAGATGATTAGAAATCCAATGGAGATTTATGTCCTCTCTTGCAGTTGAAGGACTAAATATAGGCCATTCATGCTCATGAGAACTATGAACTGAGGAAGGGGGTGCATACTCAACTTTGAGCCTTCAGCTCATATCTTTCTTAGCACAAAAATCATTTCTTTTATACCACAGATGTAATCGTCAAGTGCTCCTTAGATATAACCAAGGAGGGAGGATTTCATTTTGAATACTTTTTATTGAAAAATAACCTCTAACTTCCCTTTAGACTTAGCTAAAGATAGGATTTTCTTTAAAATCCATTTTATGGAAATATAGCCTTTAACTACTCCTTGAACAAGACTAAAGAGTCAAGACTTCCTTTTGAATACATTTTGCACATAGATCAAAACATTTTACTCTATCAACCAACTCTTCACTTCCCTTAAAACCACAGAATCTCCAAAAGTTTTGATCCCTAATGCCGACTCCAATACAGGCGACGTCCTTCAGTGCCTGCTTAGTTCCTATGAAACTGACAACTCTACTAGTAGCCTCCATGCAGACCCACTAGTCTTAATCAAGCACTATAATAGAATCAGAATACTAATACGTCATGTGAACCCCGACCAATGCAATAATGATGTGATGTGATGTGATGCAATGCATGACCAATTCATTTAAAGATCAAATAAGAATTATCTCTTTTTAGTTAATCTCCATATCATTTTCAAACAATCAACATTATTAAATCACAATTAACACCACACAATCGTTTTCACTTATGGTTTAGTGAGTTACCAATCAAATGCAATCATCAAGCAGCAAACGGATTCCTAAACCCCATGCATAATCAATTATATTTATATTATTTCCAATGCAACTAGATTACAAGCATAAGCAAGGTGAAGAGATTGTTGTTACTTACTTAGACTCCAAGCTAAGTCTTAACTATTCTCTAAGAAGATCAAAGCACCATCCCCATCAATCATCAACAACATTATCGTCAGCACCAAATCATCATCATCCTTCATATGAAATCTAAACAAGAATAGAAAGTTGGCTAGAGGCTATTGAAGAGAATATAATACAAAAGCAAACAACTATTTAAGAACTTAGATTCATTTTAAGATCCTATTTGATCAGACACTAAGTAGGAACCCCGCTATGGTTGCGAAGTTCGCCCCACCAAGCTATATATAGTTCTCCATTGTCTGTCAAAGTATTTCCTTTCGCTTTGTTTATAGTCTTTTGTTACAAAAACACCATTAAAACATTCATATACAAAACACTCATTTCTTAACAATCTCATACTTGAAACAACACATCCTCCTTATCACTTAAGGTCTAGTATATTACAATCATATATAAATCATTTACTCAAAGGATTCATGTTGACCTAACTTAATTATCTAACTCATTTTATCTTAGTGAAGTTCATTAGATCAACTAACTTTAGTATATTACTATTTCATTTCATTTCTAAGAATCATGATAACTTAAGTCCATTAACTAATTCATTTGACATGCATAAACCATATTAAATCTCATTTAGTTACTAAATTAGATTAAGCCAAGTGAGACTTAGATTTGTTAACTAAGTTCATTTTATATCTAAAATTCATATTAACTTAAGTCTATCTTGACTTGATCTTTTAAGTTGATCAAACTTAATAAATTTAATTCATTTTAATTCATTCAAGTTCATTTAGTCAAGTTGAACCTAGGGCTATTAGCTAAGTTCATTTTATATCTAGCTTTTATATTCGATCCAATTCTTTCTTAAATCTATAAATGCACTTAGCCCATGCTTAATTATATCAATTAGTTAACATAACACATCAACTATCATTTATCTATTCCATTTTTTCTCAAAAAGATTCATTTTATACCTAATTATATACACTTAACTAGTAAACACAAGTCTTAATTTTGTTTGGAAAATATAACAGCTGGAATCAATTAAAATTTAGGCCATCATACTTTTATAATTTACAAAAACTTAAAACATAGTGTCGCAGTAGGGGAAACATTAGTCACGCCCGTGATTTTCAAAAGAAAACAAGATCAAAGTCCAGTAAGGGCAACATCACGCTTGTAATTTTTGAAAACATTCTAACCAAGGGCCTGTAAGGGCCATGTCATGCCCATGACTCATAAAATTCATCTAACCTGAGCCTAGTAAGGGCAAAACCACGCCCGTAACTCTTGCTACTTCCCCTATTATGGACTTCTTTGTTTCTTTTACATAATTTTATCAAATTATACACATCCTACTTCACACCAAGCATCATAAAAACATCATCAAGCTATATTTATAACTTTCAACACTTCTATATTTAATCCATTTCATGAAAACATCACCAAGCTACATCATCACTTCCTAGCTTCATACATATATATTATACTTAGGTTCTTAACTTTCATGCTCATATCTTCTTCAATCACAAGTTTTATCACAAACCCATCTCTTTTCTGACATCAATCTATCATGAACAACATATATAACATTTTTAACAAAGAAAAACAACATACTTACTTGGTTTAGAAAATCTTCAATACCCAAAACTCTAATGCTATTACTTTTCCTTAGTCTTTGAAACCATTTCTTGCATGATGTTTAACTTCCATCTTGATTTTCATATTTTATTTCTCTTTTTATCTTTTCTAAGTTGAGATTTTGTGGTGGATTTGGAAGAAAAAAAAAATAAGAGAGGGAAAGGAGGAGGAGATGGAACCAAAAAGAAAGGAAAATGGGAAAGAAGAAGAGTAAAATGGCAGCCAAAAGGAAATGAAAGAGTATAAATAGGATAAAGACAAGATAATTAAAGTTATTTAGGATTAAGGGTTTTGATTTAAGCTTTTCAGATAATTATCTTAAGTACTAAAAACAATTAGAAGGAAATTTTAGAATTTATCTAAGTAAAATCAATAACTTGAGTTGGAATCTAGTTTAGAAATTTGATTTTGTAAAACTTGATATTTAGTTGAGTTTGGACTTAGAAACTGATATTTTTAAATAAGTAGGTAAACTCAAAATTCATGAAAATTGGAAATATAGAATTTAGATTAAATAAGCTATATTTGAGTGTTTTAGAAATTTAAGTATTAAACTTAGGAAAATTTCGGATCATTTATAGATTAAAAGAAAAAAGTATTCAAATTAAAACTGTTTGATAAAAGAGTATAATTTGGCTTGATGGGAAAATGATCAAAGTAAGTAAACAAGTTAAAAGAAATAGAGTTCAAATTTAATAAACAAAAGGATTTAAGAAATTGGGTTCATGAAATGAATAATTGAAAATGATAAAAGATTAAAAATGAGTATTTGAAATCTTAATTTCAATCAATTCTATTTATTAATTGATTATATCAATCTGTTCGTTTGTAACCTATAATTCACATTATTTTTTTAACTAAACTATCTAAACTCGGTTATTAAATTATACTCTAAACAACTTTAGGATTAATTATCCATTAGTAGTTGATATTATATCAAATTAGTTTTCATAATTTAAAAGCTTTTAATTGTTTTAAGATTTTATTCTTTTACTTACTCTTTCAATGTTTTATTCCAATTAATTTAGATTTACATTTGTTATTGTCTTTACTTCCATTGTAATTTTGAATTATTTAATAGTCTATTATTTATTGGATTAATATTTTATATTTCTATATTCATTATCCAATTTGTTTAATATTTCTTGTTGAGTTATGCTTTCTTGCTATATTAATTTGGTTATTGTTACAATATTTTTATTTCCATAAAACGGCTTAAAATTAAGGTATATAAATTTTAGTACCATTCTTTTATATTTGTTTATTTACTCATCATTTATTTATTTAATTATCCGGAATGTTTTATTTATAACTTTTGTTACTATTATCTCTTACTTGAATCTCATTTTTGTTTATTTGCATATATATATATATATATTTAATTTGATCCTTGTTATTTTTATAGAATTTTATCTTAAGACATAATAATTCAAGTTTTTAAACAATCATTAAATTATTTAAATTTCAATATTTTTAGATTGCAAGAAATGTGTGATATCTTCAATGACTTTTCTAAAAACTTTTTTTAAATGATTTTACATTATTTTCTTAATGATTATTATTTTTGAATTGTATGAATTTGAGTTATTACAGTTTCTTACTAGAAAAAGTATTAACGATCTAATTGAGAGATGGAGAATCAAAGGAGAAATTCTCTTTACTTGAGTGCTAGGGCTTGGAGATTTGTTAGTATCTAGCCTTTTGTTGGAAATGTCTCTCAAAGGCCATCTCAACAAGATGAACCTACATTGTGAGCCTTAAAGGTTTAATTATTATTAGAGACTTTAGCATTAAGCTACACTTGGAAAACAAAGTAGGCTGCCACTTCTTGTTGGATTCCCTCCAATTGTTGCTTTCCCTTATCTCTATGTGTAGTTGTAGAAGTTGACTTGCCAAGAAACTCTTCTTGTGTAGAAATTGACCTGCCAAGAAACTCTCCTTGTTTAGCTGGTAAATTAGAATCCTCATTGAATAAGGGAATGCCATTGACTTCCATATATAGGTAAGCCCCTAAATCTTCAAAAATATTGAAGCAAAAAAGCAAGCCTATAATAATTATAAGAAAAAAAAAAAGAAATGCTTTATGAGTTTATTTAATTAATTTATAAAAGGAAAAAAAAAAAAGCAAACATGGAATTATAGTAAATTCAAGGAAAAAAATTCTTTATGGGTTTAATTTTTTTTCCCTTTGATGTGTACAATCTTACATATAATTCAGCTAAATGATTCTTTTTTTTTCCTAGTACCTCTAATATGGTATAGAGATTATTTAAAATTTTTTAATGGATGACTCCCCTTTAATAAACAATAAGTACTATATAAAGATAATAGCAATATTTAAAAAATGTAAATAATTAACTTACCTATTCAAATTTTTACTATTTTTAAGCACTAGAATCAGTTATAGCAAAAATGTTCCAAATTATGGTTTAAAAGGAAAATATATGATATTTGCTTTTATGTATGGAAAGTATGGTTAATGGGGAGGAAAAGGAGCTACATTTTATTAGTAGAGGCCATCAATTAAGAAAAATAGTTTTTGATAAATTTTAGTAAATCATTTTTTAAAATTCATGTTAAAACAAAGAATAAAAACCTATTTCATTTATAAAGTTCTCCTTTTTCTATAAATAAAGCTAACCCTTTTAACCTCTTAAAAAATTTAAAATCTTAAAGCCTATCTCATCACTAAACTTGGTTACATTGTCACCCATTTCTTCATTTTAAGTCACTATCATAGCCATAGTTTGAAGACTTTCTAGTAGAAGCATTCTTCTTACTCACCTTCAAGTTAGAGAGCTTGTTAATGGCTATAGTTAAGTCATTTACATCGAAACCATCAAGTTGCCACCCCTTCAAGAGACTATGGGTTACTAATTGTTTTGGCCACATGTACATGCAAAGTAGCAAGCATGATGGATCCAAAAGGTCAGTTAAGGTGCACAAGAGCATAAATATGATTTCTAATAAATTATGCTTATGAGTTTAACTTCTTGTGTCCATTGTCTCTATTGATTGAGTGGTACATTGGCAGAGCTATGTTCATCATCCATATGGTCCTTTGTTTACTTGAACGTATCTTGAAGCTTCTTATTTTATTGGAGCAGTTCTTTATTTTGGACAACCAATTGTTAGATCGTGGCTTCTGGTTTAGCAAAGATTTGTTGCTCTTCAACAACTGCAATAATGGTAGGGGGATTCACATGAGATGATCCATCTACTAGTTCAACCACCTAGCTAGTGGTTTCTTAAGTGACATTCTTTGTCATGCCCTAGAGGGTATCCTAAACGTGGTAGTCCATTGCATACAATATTAAGACTTAAGAATGACTACCTTAGTCACGTGAAAATCTTGATATCATATGTAAGGCGTACAAGACTGCAATAGGAGACACAGATGGGAAGTATAATTTGAACAAGTAATATAAAGCATGCAAGCATTTAGATAAATATTAACCCACAAAATATAACCTTACAAGTTCATCACATAGATCTTAGGGGAAACCCACTAAAAGTCTCAACAGATAGAATAATGAAACTATGTATTATAATGAAACTTAAATAATATCACCAAAGATTTTAAAGGAAGTCTAATCTAAGTCCATGATTGGATTTCCCCCAAAGCACTCAAAAGAAATCTTATGTGGATATATGGAGATCGCGAATACAAAAGCAAGTGTTCCTGCATATACAAAATCTATAGGGATGTAAGCTTCCTAGCTTAGTGAAAATTCTCGATTTACCATACTCGGAACAAAGATATCAAACAAGTTAAATTAATCAAGCAATGGAATGCAACAAACACGTGAGCATACAATACATATATGGTTTTCCGAGAATCATATGTTGAATGAATTTACGCTATTCACTCGGGGTTAGTATACCGGCCAATTACAGCCAAAATTTTTACAAATAAATTTTATAATTCTTACCAGCTACTACTCACTATAAAAAACATGTAGGTCCTACCGACTACTACTCGCCACATGCAGATACTACCAGTTATGCCGACCACTACTATTATGCACTTGTCCCACCAAATGTATAATAGTGAATGCAATGAGACTTACTACATAAAGTGCATGAATCGATTTAATTAAGAATTTAGCATATAATTACGATATCTTAAGAGTGACCATACAATTTAAGATAATTCAACATGTTAATAAAGCATACAATTTATTATAAGCAATTCGAGACTTAATATGTCATGCCCCGAAGAATACCATAAACGTGGCAATCCGCTACATATAATATCAAGACTTAAGAATGATTACCTTAGTCATGTGAAAATCTCGGCATTACATGTAAGGCATCTAATACGTAATAGGAGACGCTTTTGGGAAGTGTAGTCTAAGCAAGTAAAAATGAACATACAAGAATCTAGAAATAAAATAGATCATAATATTAACAATTAAAGGTCTAATACATGGGTTTTAGGGGCATACCTCTGCTAAAACTCCAAATATCGAAATAACTAATAGTGTAAACCTCCAAAAATTTTCATAATCCTCAAAAAAAATTCTAAAAGTCTAATATCAAAAATTTAAAACCCGAAAATCGACTCGAGATTAAAACCCAATTCTAGACCGAGTCAAACACCAGAAACGAAACCTTAAAAAAATCGAACCAAGTTAAAACTTAATTCCAAATAAAAACAAAAACGAGTTTTCTCAATCTTGAGAAAACGAGAACCCTTGAAACAAAATATAAAGTTCAACTGCCGGTATAATTAACTTCCGTACATCAATTAAATCACCTAACCGTTTCCTAACACGTAAATCAAGACAATATATCCAAATAACGATCAACAGCAAAATCTTAAAACCTTCTATAAATTTCAAAAATCACAAATTTTAAATTTTCACCAAAAGTCAAACTGAGTCAACTCATAACCCTAGACTCGGTTAAACGATCCCGAGAACTAAAAACTATAAAAAATCACAAATAAAATAAGATAAACCATAGACGTCGAGCTTAAATATAAACGATCAAAACTTGAAAATTATACGATCTTATAAATATCTCAACAAAAACCAGAAGTCAAACCGGAACCCTAAAATCAACAAAGCTTATAACGAACCATAGTGTTTAAGATCCGACAATCCCGCAATCTCAAACCCTAGAAACGAAATTAAGCCAATAGCTTAAAATAGTTCGTAATAATATAGGGTAACATAAAAATATCAGATTCGCGAATTTCGAGTGTCCTTCGGACTCCAACGGGACCGGTTCTCGAAAATCGTGTCCTGGAGCTTGGAATATTAAAAATATTCCGTTTATACCAATAGACTCGTAAAAATACAAGGATTCCAAAATATCAGTTTTAGAATTTTTCGATAGTTAAAAATTACATATATCGCATTATTACACGTATTTTTATTACTACCGGTACTTATGTCACGCCCCAAAGGGTACCCTAAACGTGGCAGTCCGCCGTACACAATATTAAAGCCTAAGAATGACCACCTCAGGCACGCGAAGGCTTCCATACTATGTACAAGGCGTCTAACACATAAAGGAGACAAATGGAATGATACATTTTATGTTGATACAATTGAGTAACAATGTAAGAAATACAAGCCACTATACTCCAAATACAAAACACTATACTTCAAAACAGTTCATCAAACTTCAATTACATTCATCCCAAGACTTCACTACATAAAACTATTACAAGGCAAATCGTAAAGCTTAGCCAAAACTTCAAGTATTCTTATATCTTGCCGGAATCCCGAAGTCATTCTCTGCTTCAACCATCTCGGACCCCACTTAGAATACTTGGAATAACCTGCTCATTTAAATAACTATTGGGGTATAAGCTACACTAGCTTAGTGAGAATTCCCTTAATTTCGTACCATAACAAACATGTTATTAATCAATCATATGCTATGCATGAACAAACACATGAGCAAGCAATTATGCATGGGTATCCGGAACCCATACACAGAACGGATTTGCGCCCTCCGTATCTTGGGTTAGGAATGGTATTGAGTCTACACAACTGCATCTAGTCCCCAAGCCCTCGGCTCTTAGCATTCGACTCGGCTAGGCTCATCCAAGAATGCATCCACATGCGTCTTAGTACCCCTGAATGAGCTCTGGCACCGGGCTCGTTATCCAAACGAGGCAACAACAGATCATACCGATCGACCTGCGTAGGAGTAGCATGCTACCAAATGCAATATGTCCGATGCGATGCATGATCAATTTAATTTTTGCTTAGGTCAAAATATTTATACATTCTTTAGAGTGACCAACCAATATCAGACATATAACAGAAATAATATGATCGGTGCAGTTATACAACCAAATCGTGGTTTCGATATGCTTTAGTATTCTTTGGCATACATTCATCACAGTCTCATCATATCTCCCATCCCCATTCATATCGATTTTTATCTTGTTCCTATAACTCTAATGCAACTAACTACATGCACAATCAAGGTAACGAAACAAGGAGAAAACTCACTCGGCGATTGGATCACCGGTCTTCTAGTAATAATAATTCGGTGGTAGGGAATCGTCGAACTCGGGATAACCTAAAAAAGAAATACTCTAATAAGTATTTCAACTCAAACTAATCCAACGACTTCATACGAACTTATCAATTCGTAATTCGCGTCCTAAGCGGGAATTCCAACTTAAAACGGCCATAACTTGGTCATTTTTAACTCGGAATCTCGCAAATTTTATATCGATTTCTATCTACTTCGGAAGAGCTTTCTAAATATGAAGTTTAAATCAAGTTTTGAAAATATCTAAGCTTCAAAAATGAGGGATCAGATCTGTACAGCGGTTGTATTGATTCCGAAAATGCGGTTTTCATGAATGCACTTGAGATTCCTAAGTACGAAATGAAACTAGATGCCATGGTAATGATTTTCCCTATCATGAATGTCATGATATGAACTCTAATGAGCCTAAGTTCTTATAACTCTTTAGATTTAAAGAATTTAAATAAACTTTTTCTTAGAAAACCATTTCATACTATTGTTTAACAAGTGAGTTTACTACACTTGGTCACACCTACATATGACAAGGATTTTCTTTAGGAAAACTCCGCTTTATTTAAAGGAATTTTGACCCTTATATTAGTTATATCCTAAGGCCTCTATTTCTTTAATAAAATCTTCATTTGTAAACTTTTAAGTGGGTCTTACACTAGGGTAGTTCCAAAAATCCGAATTTAGAAAACTTCATTTTCAAGTTGATTCTTTTAAGAAAAATGCATTTTATACTTAGAACTTTAAGTATTTGTTTTACGTATACCCCAAGGACTTCATTTATTTAAGAAAATACCATTTTTGAAGTTGGAAAACTAGTGTTTTCTACCCATCTATCCATTATTACGAATTTGCCTACAAGACTTTTTAATTCAAAACTTCTATTGGACTTCATCTCTTGTTTCAAATATTTTCTTTAGTAAAAACTCATTTAAACTCATGAAAAACATCATCAAACATTATCTATCACCTATAGGCTTCATTTCTCTTGTAAAATTATGTTTAGAAGTTGATAAAAGTGTTTTTAACCTAGGTTTCCAAAGTCATCCGAATTTACACTAACTCATTTCTTGAAAATGTTTTCCTTTTTTGGTTTTGTTAACTTATCTATCTATAGATCTATGTACTAGAAAGGTTATTTACTAAGGAAAAAAACATTAAAGACCATTAATGCACATAAACTAAAAATAAAGATGAGATCTTAAATATCTACATGAATATGAGTAGTAAAATGGTAAATCTACTATATCAAGTGCTTAAATAAGTTTTGAAAACATAAAAACTACATTTTTATAAAAGATCTTTTGTTCAAAACACTTTTTGATGAAAAATCATAAAGCTTATGCCTTGAAAGCTCCTTTAAATGTTAGATCTACTTTGTGATGGTTTGGTATTCTTGTTTTGATATTTCATTGTCCCTACCAAAAGATCATGGGGATATTTAGTTGAAATATCCAAGAATATCCTTACCATACAAGGATCTATGAGTAGAAGGAGTAGAAGCTCATTACTTAGAGTAAAATAAGAGAGGAAAAGAAGAAAAATGAAAGTTGTGTGTGTGTGTGGATGGGCATAGGGGCTCACGGCAGGGGGTAGAGGGGAAGAGAAAAAGAGAGCATTTTTACCTTTTGAAAAACTTTGAATGTGTAGAATGAAGTGAAAGAAAGAAAGTGTGGCTTATATATAAGTAGAATTAGGTTAAATGTGACAAAAAGTTTAAAAAAAAAATTGAACAAGGAGCTTGTTGGGGGGGGGGGGGGGGGGGGGGGGGGGGGGCATTCACGCGGCCAATGCATGAAGGGGGGAAGAAAAAGTTTGATTTTATTTTGTTTGATTGATTTATCTTTGATGTGTAAGTTGTCATAACTTGTATGGAAAGTTAAGGGACAAAAAGCATGGAGAAAAGAGATTGATTTAGTGATGGTAAGGTTGAAATTGTAGAGTGTGCTAAAAGGTAATATAGTGGTACTTGTGAATAGTGAGGAATAGTAGACAAGACAATTTAATTTCCGTAGTAATAAGATACGAATAAAAAGGCTATAACTGTATTTTTCATAAGCCGGAAAATTATGAAAAATATATTTTTGAAATCCTTATTTTATTTCAGTTCAGATGAGTACTTGTAAGTAAATTTTTGAAAATTCTAGTTCCGGGGCACGTTTTTCTATAAAAGGTCTCGGGATGACCCAAATTGAAATTTTCTTAAAATCTGATCTTTTCTTGGTTTGAATATAATCGAGAACTATTCAAAATTAAATTTTCTTATAAAAGTTTCTTAATTGGAAACCGAGGAAAAGCCGAAATTAGGGTTTCTAAGTCTTTTTCACAAAGCTTGAGCTAACTGATTTAGGTTTCATTTCTGGTTTTCGAAGTTTACTTGATTACTAGGAAACTCGGGTATACATTATAAAAAAAAATAATAATAAAATTGTGTAATGAAATAAAATGAATAGTGCAAAAGACTAATCGATTACCGGTGAAAATGAAAATACGAAACAAAGGTTATAATTGTAATTTTATAACTCGAAAAATTATATAACTAATATATTTAGAAATCTTATAAAATTACATGTCTATCGGTACTAATGGTATGTTTTTGATATCTCGAGCCCCGGGACATCTTTTCAAAGTCTGTATCCGAACGGTTCGAGATAGATCAAAAATTTTACCAATCTGATATTTTTTATACAAACTTATATTACTACGAACTATTCTACTTATTTAAACTACACCTTGGCCTCTAGGGTTAAGGCGCTAGATTGCCAGACTTAAGCTATTGTATTCCGGTTAGGGTTTCCGGTGTGATTTTCCGGTTTAGACCTTTGCCAATTTGAAACTGATATTTATGTTTTATAACATATTTAATTTGAGAATTTATTTAAATTTTATTTTGTAAGTATTTAACAACTCTTAATGTTTTCGGAATTCTTGAATTAGGTTTCATTTCCGAAAGTTAATCATTATTTACTTTTTAATAATTTGTTTTTTGGACTTTAAATTACCCGATTTTACAAGCCGAGCTAAATATGGGGTTTTTCGTATGTCGTGGTTTTGAATTTGAAAACCACTGAGTTCTTATTTTATTGTTAAAGATTTTCATTTTTTCAAGACTGAGAAGTTTCTGAATCGTTCGTGATTTAGGACCTGTGAAAATTCGTTTTAATTTGGAGTGATTTTTAGGGTTATTTCGAAGTTCATTCTGAAATTATTTATTGAAATTTTCTAGGCTTGCAACTTAATTGTCTAGTCTCTATTCATAGTACTTTTCTACTATTCATTACTATTCACTATCTCTACTTTTTCTTACACCTATTTCTTACATCTACATACCTATTTTCTTACTTTTTTCATTTCTAATACAACTTTATTCACATCAACTTTACACATTACTTCTTTATACACAAACAAATAAAATAAAAACAACTCCCCCCCCTCCCCCCCCCCCCCCCCCCCCCATCTATTTATTTTTCTTTTTCAAATTATTTTATTACATCCAAAATTCACTCCAAAATTCTATAAATAACCCCTTCCTCTCATTCTTTCACACAATCATTCACTACCAAAACTCTCAAAATCTCTCCACAAATTCTCTTTTCAAGAATTGTCTCTACCAAAACTCCTCTTAAACCAATTCCTCACAAAACCATTCCTTATACATAAACTATCTACCACATATCATTACTCCATAATACCGATTTCATCTACCACCTTCATACCACTTATACACTTTAGCTCATGTCATGTAACTTAATATGACTACGGTGTTGTTTTGAAACTCATATTAGTAGTAAAAGCAACAACATGTTCATGTTTTGTTCTTGTACATAAGCTTCCTATTTTATTATGTTGTTATTATTATTGTTATTATTTGCTTCTAATCTAACTTATATTATGTATATATATTTATTTAGAGTATATAAGCTCATTTGTTATTTATTTACTTTCAAGTTATGCAATTTATTTATTTCTTGTTATTATTAAGACTAGTCTTTCTAGTTTTAGACTTGTCCATATCAAGTCAAAACAATCTTTTATTTATTTTCTTTAATCTTTCGGGACTAGTCCATTCTTAGTCCCGGGATGCCTTGATGAAGCTAAGGCTCCAATACTTGATCGGGATTCCTCGATGAAGCTAAGGTTCCCAATGCTTGATATTTTATTTTCTTACTCATTATTTATTTCTAGTATTTTCTTATGTTCCTATTATTTTATATGCTCATAATACTTGCAATTACATAATGTTAATGTCTCAACTAATCTAAAAATAGAATTTTACCTTACTAAATAAACTCAAAGCTAGAATTTCGATTAAGTGATTTATCAACAAAATCATGAAGTTACTATCAACAACCTAAGAATAGAGTAATACAAGTTTTCTCAAGTTTTCTTAAAGAACAAAGATAGTTTTACCAAGAAAACATAAGCAATAAATATTTTCTTTGTATTTTATGGTAATCTAAGTTTTAAGAAAAATAAATCGTTGATATTAAAAATTTAAACTCTTTTCTAAACTAAGAAACAAACTAGTTTTCAAAGTTAATATAAATATCAACTCATAAAGAACCCACTTAGGAAAAGTAATGATTTTAAATTTCTAAAAGAAAGAACTTATTTTCAAAAGAATATAAATAAAGTAAGATTAACAATAATGGATTTTATCAATAAAGATGATTCTTTTCAAAGGAAATGAAAGAACAAGTTTTAGGAAACAAAAGCTTATATTTTAGAAATGAATATAAGGAGACAAGACTCATTTTCTTGAACCATACAAAATTATGAAAAGGTTTTTATCAACTTAATATAATTGTGATAAATTTGATTTTTTAAAGTAAAATTTATGGAAAACTAAGGTTACAAGAAAATTTATTTTTCCTTGGAAAAAGAATGAAGAAAATAAAATAAGAACATACTCATTTCTAACCACCTAGGAAAATATAAAGTTTCTTTAAAATACTTGAAAAGAAATTTTCAAAGTTAAAGTTTAGATGAATTGTTTTATGAAATAAATTGTTGAGACACTACCATTAGGATTTTTGCATATAAAGTGAGCTTACCTATATATTCAAAGTGTTTATCAACTATATACATATATTGTTACAAAAGGATTTTCTTTAAAAAGAAAGTTGAGTTAGAAAATGGATTTGCAAAAGTTTAGAAATAATTCGTTTTTATTCTGTACCTAACGTTTTTGGAACCCAAATGACCTTTTATGACAAAGATAAGCTTAGAAATAGGTAGATCTTTTCGAATAGGTAGAAAACGGTATATTATATGCGAAATTCCAAGTTAAAATGAGCAAGTTATGACCATTTTAAGTTGAAATTTCCTCCTATACAATTTTATCGCGATTTTTAGAAAAGATTAGAAAATCCAAGAACATAAATTTCATGGAAGACTTATCCCGGGTATTTCTTTTGTCTAGGTAACGAAGGATACGAGTATACCCTACCCGAGGATTACTACAACTAAGAAGATAGCAAAATGGACGAGTGACTTATTCCTCCTAAATTTGTTACCTTGCTTGTGCTTGTAAAGTAGTGGCATTAGTATACTAAAAAAAGATAAAAATGGATATATTTGGGGAATTCGGGATTATGTATATGTGATTCTATGTTTATGTGTAAAATAAGAATTAAGAATATCGCAACTTCGAACTGTTAGCTTAAATAATTTTGTTTACTTACTTGTATGTCTATTTATTGTTTGCTAAATTGATTGATCGCCCCCTAATAAACCTTAATAAGGTTTGGCTTAAGAAAACTAAAATGCTCACGCATAGCATCCATCGAGTCACATCTTTTCGGAAGGCTGCTACTCCTACGCATAGAGTTGGATTGGTTGTGATCGTGCGGTGCCACAGGCCATGTTCCTTCCTGGAGAATCCAAATGGCTCAGGGAAAGCGACTCTAGGTTCAGAGTCGAGCCAACCAAACGCTGTGGGTGAGGACCTGGGAACTAGCAGTAGAAGGTCGAGGACCTTTAATCCCGATTCCCTAACCTTTGATATGGAAGGGTAAATTCGTTCTATATATGGCTTCCGGATAACTGTATATATTTGCGTAATCACGTGGTTGTTGCATTGTATGCATAGCATATGTGTGATTAAATAAATAAACTTGTTTGAAAATATGGTGCAAATGAAAAGGAATATCTCACTAAGCTAGTCGTAGCTTCTACCCCTATAGATTTTGTTGAAACAGGTATATCCGTGGCTTAAATTGAGGATCATGACATTGAGGAAAACATGGAAGGATGGTTAAGCTTCTATGAAGGGAATAGAATCATAAGATAAGTAATTTTGTAAGGTCCTTTATATATAATGACTCATATGAATAGTGATGTATATTTATTTGAAGATAATAGAGGGATATGCCCCTAAGAATTGAAATGTAATATGTATCTTTTATGATAAGTATTCTCTTTGCCTTGTTACTTATTTATTATCAATGTAAATTGCGCTACTCCGATGTGTTCCCTTGGTTGTGATGTACGCCTTGTACATGATATGAAAGCCTTTGCATGACTAAGGTAGTCATTCCTAGGCTTTAGTATTGTGTACGGCGGACTGCCATGTTTAGGGTACCCCTCGGGGCGTGACAAATAATCTTTACAATAATTTAAATACTACATCAAAAGATTTTAAATAGATTCTAGTCTAACCCTTCAAGTAGATTTCCTTCAAAAGCTCCCAAAAGAAAACTTACGTGAATAAAAGGAGACCTCGAGTACAAAAACAGGTGTTCCTATGAATACAAATATCTATAGGGGCATAAGCTTACGAGCTTAGTGTGTCATGCCCCAAAGGGTATCCCAAATGTAACAATCTGCCATATTCAATATTAAAGCTTAAGTATGACAACCTTAATCATTCCCAGAAGCTTTAATATTAAGTGTAAATCGTGCTCTCACAAATTTAGAAGATCATACATGGGATTATGAAGCTAAAGAAAATACAATAACAAATTAAGAAAAGAGGATTCATAATATTCATTCATTCATAATAATTGTCTTACAAGTCTTAGAGGCATTCCCCTGCCAAAATAACTATAATCTATTACAAGAAATTTTCTATGAAGTGTACATCTTAACTAATGCCAAACTTCATTTAAAAATTCCTTGACCAAAAAGGAAAAAAAATACCTGGCTACAGGGCCCAAGTGGCCTAACCATAAATAGTTAAACTGCAAAAAGATATCTATAGGGGTATAAGCTAACAAGCTTAATGAGAATCATTTCCATAAGTAAACTCTTGTGTAGGAAAAATTCAAACAAGTTATTTAAGCAATCAAGTGAATGCAACATACATGTGAGCAAACAAGGCATATAGTTTTTCGGGAACTATATGTTAAAGGGATTTATGCCCTTTATTCAGGGTTTGGTGATGAGTAATCTCAAAACGAGTAGTTTTAGTTAAGTTATGCTTTCGATCATTATCACCAAGCATATTAAGTCTACTCGGGTTGAGCCAAGCTTTCAGATTTCTGCCAAGCATTGGTTTGATTCCATGTCGCCAAGCAATCGCTTTCGATCATAGCCGACAAGTGTTACTATCGATCGTGCTCCTATCCTTTTCACTCAAGGATAATAACCCCATGCAATATGACTCACTTCGTGGTATGCATGAATCGATTTATTTAAGATATCAAAGCATCATTATTGTCAATTTTAAGGTGATCATAGAATCTCATACATATCAAGTGCTATACAACACAAACAATTACTTGCAATAAATTCCCGCCTTGATATTCTTAGAGTCCTTTCAATAATTTTCACATACATGTCAATTTGTCTTTCCTTAATTCTAACGTGACTAAGCTACAAGCACAATCAAATAAAGCATTTTAAGGAAATAAACTCACGTTGCTATGTCGACACTTCTCCTAAATGGATGAGTCGCTCAAACAATCCACTTAGTCGAAATAATCCTCAAGATTCGGGTATTCTTCCTCAGAGTCACCTAGTCAAGAAAAATACCTAAAATGAGTATTTCTTGATAACTTTATTGAAATTCGACTTCTCCTAAATGGATGAGTCGCTCAAACAATCTACCTAGTCGAAATAATCCTCAAGATTCGGGTATTCTTCCTCAGAGTCACCTAGTCAAGAAAAATACCTAAAATGAGTATTTCTTGATAACTTTATTGAAATTCGACAAAACTATTGTCATAAGAACGTCAAAGTTCGTAGAAGATAATTCCAATTTAAAATGGCCATAACTTAGTCATTTTAACTCGAAATTGAGCATATAATATACCGATTTCTACCTATTCGAAAATATCTATCCAATTATAAAACTATTTTCATCAAATTATATCGTTTAGGCTCCGAAACAATGGTGATCAGATTCACCACGAATTTTTCCCATACCAAAAGCATTTTGTTCCAAATATTAAGCCATCCAAAAATTGCTTTGATAATGTCACGCCCTAAAGGGTACCCTAAACGTGACAGTCCACCACACTCAATATTAAAGCTTAAGTATGACTGTAAACCCCGGTATTCTCAGTAGTTAAGAAACCCTGGGAGTTAGAAGCGAAACCCTATTTCGGTCCAGTTTGAGTCCAGTGGATGAAGCCTAGGAACCGTAAATCCGGCTTTCCTTCGGTTTCATAATAAAAGAAATTTTATAAAGTAAATGAAGTTGAATTATTTTTCTGAAGTGCATTTTAAACTTTTGAAAGTTTAAATTCGGGAATTTTTCAATTCTGGGCCTTCCCAAGCTCAATTACGGAAAAGCGTGCCCCACCACGATTCAGAAAAATGTTCCAGAATATTCATTAGAACCTAATTTTATAAGGATTCCAAAAATATCAATTTATAATTTTCCGAGCTATAAAATTACAGCTATAGCTTTTCTCGTGTTTTCAGTACAACCGGTAAAGAGTCTTGTCTACTATTCACAAGTACAACCTACACTACACACTACACATACCCTATTCTTACATCCTTACAACTACTCATTCAATTTTCTTTTCCAAGAAATTTTGTCTCTTAAATAAATCACATTTTAATTTACTAAATTGCAAAATATCAAATTTTTAAAACACACACACACAAACATGGAGTGTGGCCGCCCCCCTATTTCCCCTCAATTTAATTATTTTTACTTCATTTTATTTAGCTAAACCCTAATTCACTTCATATATAAAACATATTTTTCTCTCTCTCTTCATTTCTTCTTGTTTCAATTTTTACAAAAGAGTAAAAACTCTCTCTTTTTTTTCCTTTGTGCCGTGAGCCCCCCCTCTCCCCCCTTCCTCTCACATTTCCAACTTGCTTCTTCTCTTTTTCCCTTCAAGACTCCATTGGTATGTGTATTTAAGCTTTGTTCTTCCCAATCTTGTAATGGCAAAGCTATATCTTGTGTGTTTTCTCATTTAATCCCCATGAGCTCTTGCTAGGGACATGAAACACATGAACAAGAATATCAAGCCATCACAAACATGGATCTAGTGTTTAGATGTGTTTATGTTAAGATATCCTCTTGTTCATGCATGTAAAGTAGAGATCTTGTATATATATTGTTGCTCATGCCATGAGATCTATGATTCATGCATTATATTTAGTAGATCTAAGGTTTAGACATTCACATCTTCATGTACATGCATGATCATAGGTTTATTTTGATTTTCATGCATTGGTGATCATAAAAATGTAGTCTTGTATATATATGGAGATGTTAGATAGTAGACCTTCATATATAGGAAGCAAGAACATTGAAAAATAAAAAACTTTGTAGGAAATGTTTTGTTGGAAATTCGGATGGATTTGGAACCCTATTTTAAAAACCACCAAAATCATTTTTAAACTCATGTTTCACAAGAAAAATGAAGGGTATGTGTAATAGGTATATTGAAGGAATGATTTTCATAAGCATGGATGAGTTAGGCATGATAAGAATGTAAAAACAAGGAGTAAAGTTAGAATGAGAAATATTGATATGTTGATTAATAGTTAAATTCGTAATTTAGGTTCATGCCTACAAGAACACTTAGTATCTAAGTCTAAATTGGATGTTTTATAAGCTAAATGAAGTCCTTAGATAGTATATATATTGAAGCTTCAAATTTTAATGCATTAGACAAGTTTTTCCATAAGAAAAATGCAAGAAAATGAAATTTTAAAAATTCGGATTTTCACGAAAGGCTTGTTTAAAAACACGTTTACCAAATGAAAAATGGGAATTTTTATGCATGAATGAAGGCAATGGTTAGTATAGACTTTAAGAACTCATTTTTATTTAGATAACAAGTGAATTACAAGATTAAAAATAAAAAAAACCCTAAGGAGCATAAAGTGAAAGAATGGCTTCTTAGGAATAACCTTTATGGAATTTTCTAACACTTAGGAGTTCATAAGAGTTTATTATCACAAAATCATCATGACCATGCATATATTGAGTTCATTACATGGCATTCATGTTAGTAATTCATTCATATACCATTCATGCATGAATCATCAACTAGGAACATTTCTTATCAAAAGCAAAACAAATTTTCGGAATTGGAGAAATATTGGAACAGATCTGATCCTACTGTTCTGTGAACTTAATGTTTTCAAAACTAGAATTTAATATTAGAAATAGATAGATCTTTTGAAGCAGATAGAGATCGATATAAAATTTGCGAAATTCCGAGTTAAAATGACTAAGTTATGGTTGTTTTAAGTCGGAGCTTCCGCAAATAGCGAGAATTCCGAATTCATCTAGTTTAGATGCATAGCTTGAATTAGTTATGTGATGAGAATCTCATTAGGATTATTCTTACTTGGTAGGTGATCCAAGCAGGATGACACCTTACCGCCCGATTACTACTACTAAAAAGACCGGCGTCCAATGGCCAAGTGAGTTTTATTTCCACTCTCAATTAATGATTGTGATTATAATGTAGTGGCATTAGTGGTGTAGGCAAAGATAAAAATGAATATGAATGATGGGGTATATGGGAATTATATATGTATTTGTCTGCTATTGATGCGTGGAATGAAACTTAAGGAATATCGAAACCGGGTGTTAAACTATTGACTGATTAGCTAGTATCTTATATTGAATGTTTGTGAACACTTGTTGGACACCTAAAAGAATTGAACTAATGAATATTCGACTACAATGATAATTAGATTCATTCATATCACGATGGGGATGGAGCATTGGCATTGGTTGGCTTTTCGTGATCCATAAAATTAATATGTTGATTAATCGTGATCCATAAAACGAATTTGTTGGTTAATCGTGATCCATAAAACGAAATATTGTTAGTTGACCATGGGCTTAAACGGCGTCGTACCGCAGGATTTGTTAATCTGCTAACCCGGGATGGAGGGTGCAAGTCCATCCACATATGATTTCCGGTTGGTCATATGTTTGTTAAACTCATTTGTTTGATACATACACTTGCTTGAATAATCACTTGTTTGGAATGAATTATACTTAATTGTGTTATGGAAGTTATTACTCACTAAGCTAGTTAGCTTACGCCCCCATAGTTTTTACTTATTGCAGCACGAGTTTATCTGGCTTAGGCCGAGGCAAGCCATAGCACAGGTACCGGAGATAGGAGTTTCCCATAGAAGTTTAATCCATTCTTTTTGTATAGACTTCCGTTAGAAACTAAAGGACTCTGGATGACTGTAATGGACTTGTTATTATTTTGCGGAGGAATGCCCCTTAGATTTTGTAAACTATAATTATGCGTTTTGATTTATTATGAATGGCTAATGAATGCCATATTAAATTGTTTAACTCCATTTGTTGAAGTATTCTATTATCGTAAAGGAACGCTTTACATCTACTTAAGACTCCCGAAGGGCTCGGGTAGGGAACTCGAGAGTCTTATTTAGTATGTGGCGGGCTGTTACGTTTAGGATACCCTACGGGGCATGACAATGACAACCTTAGCCATTCCCAAAAGCTTTTATATTAAGTATAGGGCATGCTTTCACAACTTTAGAGGACCATATATGGAATTATGAAGTTTAAGAAGATATAAATAACACATTTAAGAAAAGAGGATTCATAATAATCATTCATTCATATCAAGGGTTACAAACTTAGGGACGTTTCCCTTGATGACTAATCTATTACATGGATATTTGTACATTAATGCTAGTGCTACACTTTATCTGATTTTCTATTATCCAAAAGGGATTACTTGCCCGCAGGGTCCACGTAGCCTTAACCATAGGTAGGGAAACTACAAAAGATATCTATTGGGGTATAAGCTAATAGGCTTAGTGAGAACTATTTCCATAAATAACTTCTTGTAACAAGATTCAAGCAAGTTGATTAATCAAACAAATGAAATGCAACACACACGTGGGCAAACAAGCATATAGTTTTTCGGGAACTATATGTTGAATAGATTTGCACCCTCCATTCGGGGTTTGGTGATACATAACCTCAATTCAAGTAGTTTTAATTAAAAAGTCTTCATGCTCGGGAGCACTCATCGCCAAGCATTCCGAATCTACTTGATTGACCTTGCTTTCGGATCTTCTGCCAAGCATTTCCCTTAAGCCGCCAAGCAATCGCTTTCGGATTATTCGCCAAGTGTTGCTTTTGACATGAGCTTACTATCCTTCTCACCCAAGGATAATAACCCAAAATGAAATGTGACTCACTTCGTGGTATGCATGAATTCATTTTGTTATAATGTCATAGCATAATTATTTTTGAGTTTAAGGCACTCAAAGAATTTCATACAAATCAAATGCTATACTAAATCAAACATTTGAAACAATTCCGGCTCCGATATTCTTAAAATTCTTCAAAGAATTATTTTACATACATATCGGTTTATCTTTTCCTAACTCTAGTGCAACTAATTTATAAGCACAACAAGTATAGCATTTAATGGAAATAAACTCACGATGCCATGTCGACTAGTCCTCTAGGTGGATGAGTTGTTCACACACTCCACTTAGTCGTAATAATCCTCGGGTAAAGGAATCCTTCCTCGGGGTCACCTAACCAAAGAAAATACCCATAATAAGTATTTCTTGATGATTTTCTTGAATTTTGACAAAACAATGCCAAAAGAACGTTAAAGTTCATATAAAGGAATGTTCCAACTTAAAATGGCCATAACTTGGTCATTTTAACTCGGAATCGCGCATATAATATACTGATTTCTACCTACTCGAAAAGATATATCCATTTCCAAAATTATTTCCATCAAATAAGGCCATATAGACCCCAAAACAGTGGCGACAAAATTCACCACGGATTTTCTAAGTAAAAACAACTTTGGTTTAAGAAATCAAAACTTTGTTTGATAAATACTTAGTTATCTATATAGTTGAAAAATTCTCTTTTTATAACTATATAACTCATATTTAAGCATGCTCAAGTGTTTTGTTGTCCAATTACTTTTTCTTGAGTAAAATAATATCGGTTTGAAGTTTTTAGAAAATATAGTTTTCAAAAAATTGTTTTTGTAGATTTCTTGTAATGAATACCTTGTTTCCTTTGTTTTCTAAAAATGCTTTATGTTTCATTATTTTTCCCAAGAAAATTAATTTTTTCTATTCTTATACTAATTTGGAGTATTTAGAAAATATACTATTTATTTTTCTTGTACAAATTTCTTTGTCTATTTGTTTGCAAAATCTTTGCTTGAAAATTTCTCATTCTTTTCTCATGCCTTATAGAAGTCATTTATTCATAAAAGCTTATTTTCTTGATAAAACAAAGTGGATTAATATATGACTTAAGAAACCTTTTTCTAAAATTTTTTTGTGGTTTCTTCTTGTAACTTGAAAAGAAATAACTTTATTTTTTTTTTCAAACCATAGATTTTCTTTGCCTATTTGTTTGTAAAGGTTTTTGCTTGAAAATTCCTTATCCATTCATCTTGTTTATCTTTTTAAAAAGACCCATTTTTGTAGCAACAAATATTTTCTTTTGAAAATCAAAGTGGAATAATAAAGGTTTAAGTAGCTTTTTAAAGCAAAAATAGTTTCTAAAATTATAGCGAGTTCTTTTTGTAACTTGAAATGGAATGAGTTTATTTTTGTTATCTTATAGATTTTATACTTTACATAAACTTACCTCTAAGTGACAAAATTCTTCTTTTGTTTAATTATCTTTAGAAAATAAAATTTTTAGACAACAATCTAAATGAATATGATTATGAGAATAATAATAAACAAAATAACATAAAACATGAATAATAAGTCAAGTATTGGAGTCTTAGCTTTTTCAAGGCTCCCGGGACTAAGAAGTAGACTAGTCCCAAAATAAAATAAAATGAAAGAAAGAAAAACTTGTTTTGACTTGATGAGGACAAGTCTAAGACTAGAGGCTAGTCTTAATTCAACAAGGAATAAATAAATTACAATGGAATAAATAAATAAATTGCAAGTGAGCTTATATGCTCTAAAGAATATGTATATATATATATATAGATAATAATATATTAACAATAATAAAACAACATAAACATAAATGGATTGGCATGAACAATAACAATACATGAACATAATGTAGTTTCCATAACTTGTAGTCTTTGGAAACTCACACTATGGTCATGTAAATTACATGACATGAAGAAGAAGAAAGAAATATGAAGTGGTTACCTAAAGAAGATTTTGGTATGTTTATGTGGTTAGGGTTTTGATTTGTTGGTAAAAGTGGTTGTGGAATTATTTTGAGAGAGTTTTTTGTATGAATTTGTGGGTAGTGAATGTGTGAAAGAAGTGAAAGAGGAGGGGGGTATTTACAAGAAAATGTGGAGGGATTTTTGTGTGATTAAAATAAATAGAAAATTTGAACAAAATGGGGGGGGTGGGGTGGGTGTATGGCGCCGGCCATGTTGATGAGAGGGGGGAAGGTGATTTATTTTTTTAACTTTTTGTAAAGTGAAAGATGTAATGTGTAAAGTAGATGTGAAATAAAGTTATGGAAAAGGTAAAAAGTTACGGTTATAGGTTATGTAGAGTGTAAGAATAGATGTAAGAAAAAGTAGAGATAAAAGAATAGTATAGAGTAGTAATGAATAGTGTAATGTAAGATAGATATGACTAATAAAGTACCGTAGTAAGAAAATACGCGTATAATAGCTATATCTGTTATTTTACTTACCGAAAAATTTTGAAATTGATATTTTTGAAAAACTTATATTTTTATGAGTCTAACGGTGTATTCGGAATATTTTTACTATTCCAGGCTCCCGAACACGCTTTTCGAGAACCATGTCCGATAGGGTTCAAAGGACACCCAAAATTCGCAAAACTGATATTTTTATAAAACCTATGGTTATTACGAACTATTCTAGCTAATTATTCCAACTTCATTTTTCAAGGCCAAAGAAAACGGCAATGCCGGATTTAATTGGTTATGGTAAACTAGGGTTTTGTTGACCTTTAGGGTTCTGTTTGACTTCCAGTTTAGGGTTTTATGCTAAACTGATTTCGAAAATTTGGGGGTTTACAGATAAATACTTAGTTATATATATAGCTGAGAAATTCCTTTTTCATAGATATATAGCTCATATTTCATCCATGCTCAAGTGTTTATTGTCTAACCAAATTTCTTGAGTAAAATAATGTTAGTTAAAAGTTTAGAAAACTATAGTTTACAGGAAATCCATTTTGTAAATCCTTTAAAATGAATATTTTGATTCTTTCATTTTCAAAGAACTATTGTATGTTTATATTACTATTTTTCTTAAAGACTTTTAATACTATTAAATTTCTCTATTTTCCTTTTAGGATTTTTCAATATCGGTATCACTTTTCCTATTAGTTTTTTCTATACAACTTTTCTTTTATCATTACTCGGGAAATCTTAGCTTGAAAACTCTCATTCCATTTTTATGGGGTTTTCTTATATTATGTTTTTATGGAAAACATTTTAGTACCAAAAGTCATCTTCTTTTGGAAAACAAGATAATATATAAATGATTAAAAAGCTTTTCAAAACAAATATAACTTTTAAAATTCCAGTGAGTTCTTCCTAAAGTTTTGAAAAAAATAGATTTACTTTTTTAAACCATAGATTCTAAATTTCATATAAAACAAGTCTTAGGTGATAAAATCTCTTTTTTGTAAAAGTATAATTGAAGCTTAAAGGTTTGGACAACAATCTTTATGGGCATGATTATGAGAAATAATAACAAACAAAAATAACATAATAAATAATAAATAAAGTTAAGTATTGGAATTTTTAGCTTCTTCAAGACTCCTGGGACTAAGAAGTAGACTAGTCCCAAAAAGGAAGAAAATTATTTTGACTTGATTAGGATAAGTCTAATACGACAAACTAGTCTTAAAACAACATGAAATAAATAAATTGCAAAGAAAGAAATAAATAAATTGATTTACATGAAAGTAAATAAATTGCAAGTGAGCTTATATGCTCTAAAGAATATATACATATATATATGTAGATACATAATTATGTTTAATTAACTATATATAAGAAGCTAACATAATATGTAAAACAATATAAAATTAGAGAAATAGATTTTCATAAACAAGAACAATACATGAACGTAGTGTAGTTTTCATAACAATAAGTTTAGGAAACTCACACCATGGTCATGTAAAGTTACATGACATGGTAAGAAGAACATAATAAGAAAAATTTACCTTAAAGGATTTTGGAGTAATATGGGTTTTGTGGATGTAGAAGGGGTTTGAGAGTATTTTGAGAGTGTATATGAAGAGAGTTTTGAGAGGAGAATTTTAGAGAGATTTGATAGTGAATTTGGGGTAGTAATTGTGTGAATGAAGTGAAAGAAGGAGAGGGGGGTGGGGGTGGGGTTTTTGTAGGGTATTTAGAGCAAATAAGGAGTGAAATTTGTGTGATTTAAATAAAAAAAAAACGGCGGTGGGAGGGGGGGGGGGGGGGTGTGTGGTTGCCGGCCATATAGAAGAGAGAGGGGAAGAGATGATACTTTTTGTAGTTTTGTTGAATGTAATATTAAGTAAAGTAGATGCGAAATAAAGTTATGGAAAGGTAAAAAGTAAAGATAATAGGTGTATAGAGTGTAAGAATAGGTATTAGAAAAAGTAGAGATAAATGAATAATGTATAATAGTAATGAATAATGTAATGTAAAGTAAATATGACTAATAAAGTACCTGTAGTAAGAAAATACGCATATAAATGCGATATCTATTATTTTTACTTACCGAAAAATTATAAAACTGATATTTTTGAAAATCTTATATTTTTACAAGTCTAATAGTATATCCGGAATATTTTTACTATTCCAAGCCCTGAGATACATTTTTCAAGAACTGTATTTGTTCGGGTTCAAAACGATTTGCAGTTTTACTAATCTGATCTTTTTAAGCCTTTTTATGTTATTACGAACTATTCTGCATACTAATCTCTTAGTTACTTTCTTAGGGTTGCGAGCACGGGATTGACGAACTTAAATTATTACATCTAACTAGGGTTTTGTTGACTTTAAGGTTTCCGGTTGACCTTCAGATTAGGGTTTAAACTAAACCGATCATAGAACTTTGGGGGTTTACATAGTGAGTATAATCCCAGTAATCATACTTAAAATAAAATAACAACCAAGTTTATTAGACAAGCAAATGTAATGCGACAAGCACGTGGTCATACAAGACATGATTTTGCGAGAATCATATGTTGAATGAATTACACCCTTCATTCAAAGTTAGCTATTCCGACCCATCATGGCAATTACTTCTTTTAAAAGCCATTTTTATAGATTTTATTGGCTCCTATTGGCCATAAAATATATGTAGTTATTACCGACTCCTACTAGCCATCAATTTATGTAGTTTTTATTAGCTCTTACTCGCCACATACATAATATATTGGTTATGCCTACCACCACTATCATACTGTAAACCCCGAAAATTCTCAATAGCTAGAAAACCCCGGGAGTTGGAATCAAAACCCTAATCCGATCAGATTGAGTTTAGTAAATGAAGCCTAGGAACCCTAAATCCGGCTTTCCTTCGGTTTCATAATAAAATAAATATTACAAAGTGAATGAATTCAAATTATTGTTCCAAGGTACATTTCAAACCCTTGAAAGTATTAAATTCGGGAATTTTTCAATTCTGGGACTTCCCGAGCCCAATTACGGAAAAGCATGCCCCGGGTCACGGATTCAGAAAAATATTCCGGAATATTCATTAGAACCATAATTTTATAAGGATTCCAAAAATATCAATTTCATAATTTTCCGAGCTATAAAAATTACAGTTATAGCTTTTCCCGTGTTTTCGGAACAATCGGTAAAGTAGATGTCTTGTCTACTATTCACAAGTACAACCTGCACTACACACTACCCATACCCTATTCTTACATCCTTACAACTACTCATTTCAATTTTCTTTTCCAAGAAAATTTTGTCTCTAAATCAATTATCACATTTATTACATTTTCATTTACTAAATTACAAAATTCAATTTTTCAAAACTCACACACAGACACACTCCATAGTGGCCAGCGCCCGTCCCTCTAATTTTCCCTCTCATTTAATTATTTTTACTCCATTTAATAAAGCTAAACCCTAATTTATTTGATATATATACTAAATGTTCTCTCTCTTTCTTCATTTCTTTCAATTTAATTTTTCAAAAGGATCAAAACCCTCTCTTCTTCTCCTCTCAAAGTGCCGAGCACTCCCCTCCCCCTTCCTCTTGCAATTTCAACTTTGTTTCCTCTTCTTTCTTTCTTCAAGACCTCTTTGGTATGTATATTTAGGCTTTGTTCATCCTAAATCTTGTTATGGCAAGAGTATTCTTGTGTGTTTTCTCATCTAAATCCTAATGAGCATGAGCAAGGGACATGAAAACACTACTACAAGAATCTCAAGCCATCTCAAGAAGTGGATCTAATGTTTAGATGAGCTTATGTTAAAATATCAACTTGTTCATGCATATAAAGTAGAGATCTTGCTCATATATTGTTGTTCATGCCATGAGATCCATGCTTTATATATCATATGTAGTAGATCTAAGGTTTAGACATTCACAACTTCATGTACATGCATGATCATAGGTTCATTTTGTTCTATATGCTTTGATGATCATAAAAATGAAGTCTTGTTCATGTATATAGATGTTAGATAGTATATCTCCACATATAGATGGCAAGAACATTGAAAAAGGAAGGACTTTGTGAGATATGGAAAGTTGAAAATTCGGATGAAATGGAAACCTACCTTAAAGACCTCCAAAATCAACTTTAAACTCATATTTCATAAGAAAAATGGAGGGTATGTGTAATAGACATGTTAAAGGAATTATTTTCATGAGTTTAGATGAGTTTAGGCATAATAAAAATAAGGAAAACAAGAGGTGAAGTTAGAATGAAAAATGTTGACTTTAAATGTGTAGTCAAATTCGTAACTTTGTGTAATGCCTAAATAAACACTTAGTATTTAAGTCTAAAATGGATGTTTTATAAGCTAAATGAAGTCCTTAGATAATGTATACATTGAAGCTCCAATTTTAATGCATTAGACAAGATTTCCCTTAAGAAAAATGTAAGAAAAGGAAATTGGAAAATTCGGATTTTTACAAATAGCTTATTTGAAAACATGTTTATCAAATGAAAAATGTGAATTTTTATGCATGAATGGAGGCCATGACTATTATAGACTTTGAGAACCTATTTTTAGTTAAATAATAAGTAGATTACAAGATTAAAAACCAAAGAAACCCTAAGGAGTATAATGTGGGAAAATAACTTCTTAGAATTAGTCTTTATGAAACTTTCCCCAACACTTAGGAGTTCCTAAGAGTTTATTACTACAAAAATCATCATGACCATGCACATATTGAGTTCATTACATAGCATACACATTAGTAGTTCATTCCTAAATCATTCATGCATGAATCACCAACTAGGAACATTTCTTCAAAAGCAAAGCACATTTTCAAAGTTGGATCAATTGCGGACAGAACTGATCCCACTGTTCCGTGACCCTATTATTTTCAAAACTTGGATTTAATACTTGAAATAGATAGATCTTTCGAAGTAGATGAAGATCGATATAAAGTTTGCGAAATTCCGAGTTAAAATGACCAAGTTATGGCCGTTTTAAGTCGGAACTTCCAAAATAGCGAGAAATCCGAATTCAACTAGTCTAGATATAGTTTGATTTAATTACATGGTGAGAATCTCATAGGATTATTCTTGATTGGTAGGTGATTCCGAGCAGGACGACACTCTACCTCCCGATTATTATTATTAAGAAGTTTGGTGTCCATGGCCGAGTGAGTTTACTTCCACTCTCAATTAATGCTTGTGATGTAATGTAGTGGCACTAGTGATGTAGGCAAAGATAAAAGAAATTGTATAAGCATGATGGGGTATGGGAATTATTTATGTGTTGATTGTTGATATGTGAAATGGAGCTTAAGGTATATCGAAACCGGGTGTTAAGATATTGACTGTTTATTAGAATCTTATGATGAATGTCTGCGAATACTTGTTGGTCACTTAAAAGAATTGAATTAATGACTATTCGACTCCGACTATAAATTGATTCATTCATGTCACGATGGGGTTGGAGCATTGCATTGTTGGTTAATCGTGATCCATAAAACGATGTTGGTTAATCGTGATCCATAAAACGATTATTTTAGTTGACCGTGAGCTTAAACGGCGTCGTACCGCAGGATTCGTTAATCTGCTAACCCGGGATGGAGGGCGCAAGTCCATCCACATATGATTTCCGGTTGGTCATATGTTTGATGATCATTTGTTTGATGCATACACTTGCTGAATAATTACTTGTTTGACTGATTGTAATTGCGTTATGGAAGTATTACTCACTAAGCTAGTTAGCTTACGCCCCATAGTTTCTATCTTTTGCAGCATGATTTATATGGCTTAGGCCAAGACAAGCCACAGCGCAGGTACCGGAGATAGGAGTTTCCCATAGAAGTTTAATTCATTCCTTTTTGTATAGACTTCCATTGGAAACTAAGGACTCTGGATGACTGTAATAGACTGTTATTCTTTTGGGGGAATGCCCCTTAGATTTTGTAAACTTAACATTATGCGTTTTGATTTATTATCTATGGCTAATGAATGCCTCGTTAAACTGTTTAACTCCATTTGTTGAAGTATTCTATTGTCGTAAAGGAACGCTTTACATCTACTTAAGACTTCCGAAGGCCCCGGGTAGGGAACTCGAGAGTCTTACTTAGTATGTGGCGGGCTGTTACGTTTAGGATACCCTACGGGGCGTGACAGTTTAAGTTGGTATCAGAGCCTAGGTTATAAAACAAGACAATAGAATTAAAAGAAACCGGACCTAGAAATCTAACTACTAGGTTAAATGGAGTTAAAAACGTTTTCTTGCTGAGTCTAATTAGTAGTATTGTTTGATGTAGGTCTCTCTGGGTGAGACTAGGGAAAGGGCAAGGAATTTTACAAAGAGAAATGATGAAACGATGGTAGAATATAGACTGAGGCTAAGAGAATTGTGTGAGATTTTGCCTTAGCCCGACATCCCCGGACCCTAGGGGAAATGTACAGGTTATGGAAGGATGGGCTGAGATATACCAGATGGGCTTCAGTAGTGGATCAATTGAGTTATGATCCTATGGGAAGAAGGAGCTGGACAAAGTTAGAGACAATCTATACTTAGAGAGGATCATGGTTGATTACGGGCGTGAGCCCATGACGAGAGAAGCCACATTTTATCTTGAAAGGTGGAGGAACCGAACCCCTCCAGATTTTAGGGTATGGATCCCCATAGGCCCTTATATGTTTATGCTCATGATAACTTATATGATCACCTGACTGGAATAGCTGATGCATGGAATCACATCACCTGGCATGCAATCTATTTGGACATCCTCCCCCCCCGTGTAATAGCTCCACCTCCAGCTATTGATATAGGTATGCAGCTGAATGGAGCGCCTGTGATTGGAGAGGATGAAGAGGAAGAAGAGGAGGAGGAGGATCCCGAGGAGGATCCGAACTGGGAACAAAATGAGGTACCTAGGACCCCTACCCCGCCTTGAACCAGAAGTGCAGGTAAACCCAGAACCCGATCAAATTATATGGGATTTTAACCGGATGTTGGAGATACCAGAGAGTGGGAGGGTAGAACCCGAGGTAGATTCCAGGTATGGAGAGATGTGTATGTGGAGGGTGAGAACCCACCTGTGCTTGACCTAGCAGTAGTAGAACCGAGGCCCCAGTGCCTATGGAGACTGAAAATGTGGCAGATGAGCCTGTGAGAGAGCCTGAAGTAGAGGTGAACCGCCTAGGTGAGCCCGAGATAGAGGTGAGGAGGAGAAGTAAGCCCGCAAGAGGGGCAAGGGACTGAAGAAGAAGAAGAAGAAGAAGAAAGTGAGGATCGGAGCCTCTAGTCCGACCCGCTAGGAAGCGGAGGATGACCACCAGGGAGTATCTTAGCTTGTTCGTCCGACAGGACGATGGTGGTTCTACCAGCAGGAGACGACTCCTAGCCCGCCCCGACTCTAGTGATGAGTAGAGACCGGGATGTTAGCTAACCCATAAAGTCCAAGCGGAGTCCTGATTTTCTTATTTTTGTAGTAGGCAATGCGGGATGCCAATTGCCTTAGGATTTCAGGATAGTTAGTATTTTTTTGTTTTTTTCCCTGTATTTTGTCATGTTTTCGGGAATAGGGAAATTGATTAGAATAGGAAGGAGCTTAGCTAGCCAAATTTTGGGAACTAAAAGTTGATGTAATATTTGTATGGCTCGCTAAAGAAATGAAAAGGATCACTTTTGTTTTAAAGAAATGGATTGTGAAAAGTACGCATTCTAGTCATGATACATAAGAGAACATTAACTGCATATAGATTGCATAAGCATTCACTCATTCGCATTATTGTTGTGAAATATCAATTAGTTACACTATGTGTGGATTCTTCTATTTCCCTTGTGTTCTTTTAATTATTCCTTATTTTCTTTTATGGATTGATATTTGACTCATCTTATGACTTTATGGATTATGTATTCCTTTTTCCTTCTAAGTTTAAATTCCAGATTCTCGCAACTTCTGAGCTTGTTATTAATCTTATTCCTTTGAAACCTAAAACCCTAAATGTACTAAAATCCATTAAACATTGTGTAAACAGACGAAACCGACGAACTCGGAACCAAGGACAAGGGTCTAATCCTAATGAAGCCGATCAACCGGCTATACAACAACCTGACCCCCAAGGAGTAGCACCCCAAAACCAACAGGGCGATGTGCTAAATGCGATTGGGCAATTGGCCAATCTCCTGAACACCTTTCATCCAGAATCAAAATCCAGTACAGAACCCAACCCAGTCAGAGTGCTCGGGATTCAGCACCACATCCGCCGCCCGCAGATCATCGGGAAATGACTGCGGAGGCACCTGCTCCACAGAGGAGCATTCCTATAATGTGCGGTTGCCGCCACCCCCGCCATACAGGAGACCCCACCGAAGCTCTTTACCGGACTTCATTAAGAGCAACCGGTACTTTGATGGGGCATTCGG
This sequence comes from Combretum micranthum, assembly GCA_024138025.1. Taxonomy (NCBI): domain Eukaryota; kingdom Viridiplantae; phylum Streptophyta; class Magnoliopsida; order Myrtales; family Combretaceae; genus Combretum; species Combretum micranthum. The sequence continues at coordinate 42,343 of JAMXBD010003569.1, forward strand.
CAAGCCGGATGAAGCTGAGGATTGGTTGGCTCAAGTGGAACGTTCTTTTGCTGCATACGAGATTCCACCTTACTTGCAGCTAGATATGGGACGTATATGTTAAGATACAATGCGAGTCTGGTGGGACTCCAAGAGAAGGAATTTGACCTCCCGGCCACCTGGGAAACCTTCGCCGGGAATTCTTGAATAATTATTTTCCCTCTAGCTTGAGGGTGAAGTATAGTGCGGATTTCCTTCATGTAAAGCAGAAAGGGAGAACGGTAGAGCAATATGAAAGTTTGTTCACTGCTGCAGTATGCCCCTGAATCTTTCAGGGATAGTGAGGAATTAAAGAAGCAGGTATTTCTGGGAGGCTTGGACGAGGAACTGCGGATCAAGCTAGAAGAGTTCGGAGTAAGAACCTATCCCGAGATGGTAGAAAAGGCTCGGTCATTGAAGGGGCTAGGAAAAGGAAGTATCAGGAGCCCGAAAAGAGAGTATTCGGGAAGAGGCCGTTTGATGCCTCGAGCTCAGGGTTCAAAGGTAAACGGTACAGGCCGTACCAAGGGTTTAAAGAGGAGTCTAGCAGCAAGCCGACCCAGTTCAAGACCAATGTCACATGTTGGAAATGTAAGGGACACATGCACCTAGGCAATGCCCGCAGTTGAGGAACAAGTGCTATTTTTGTGGCGATGCTGGCCACATGGTTTTTACGTGCCCGAAGAAACTGGCAGTAACTTGCTTCATTTGCAAGGAAAAGGGCACTTAGCTTCCGAATGTTCACAACGAAAGAGCGTGGCCACCCGACCCTTCGGAGCCTCGAGTAATACCAACCCCTTGAGGTCTGGTAACAAGAGCGGAAGTCGAGCAGCTTCCGCGATGCACGGGATGAGGCTGTACAATCAGAAGGCCAATGGATGGTGGAAGAAGACGAAGATGAGGAGTAGAGTTGGCAGCTTTGGATCAAGCGAGAATTGATGGTGGCCTGGTGACAGGTTAGTAACAGAAACCCCTCCTAAGTTGAAATTAAGTTGTTTAATTGATTATTGTTTAAATGAAATTGTATATATTATGGAAAGCTGGAAGTAGAGACCCTATGTGGATAGCCTTAAGAATATTTTAAGGTTCATATGTGATGGGTGTTTGTTGACCTCAGGACACATACAAGTAAATAGCGTGGAAGCCTATGCTTTGTTTGACACGGGAGCGACCCACTCGTTCATCACCTATAGTTTGGCCAACCGACTCGGATTGCCCATAGCCACAACCCGGTTAGCTTGAGGATTAAGACCCCCACGGGGAGTGTTGTGTCGACCCGAGATCTGATAAAAGACTGTCCATTGGAAATCCATGATCCACTCCAAAAGTGATTAATTGTGTTGGAAATGAATAAATACGAAGTTATCCTCGGGATGAATTGGCTAAGTAGAGTAAAGGCAATAGTGGATTGCCAAAGAGGACTGTATGTTTTTATGATCAATCGGGAGAAAAAGTAGAATTTATGGGAGACCTTAGTCCCAAGAAGGTTTGATCTAAGCTCGTTCGAGTTGATGATGGAGGATGAGGAATGATACCGATTGAGGATGTCTTGGATGAAGGGGAAAACCGTGAGGAAAAGGAATATTCCAGTGGTGAATGAATACTTGGATGTTGTCACGCCCGTAGGGTATCCTAAACGTAACAGCCTGCCACATACTAAGTAAGACTCTCGAGTTCCCTACCCGGGGCCTTCGGAAGTCTTAAGTAGATGTAAAGCGTTCCTTTACGACAATAGAATACTTCAACAAATGGAGTTAAACAGTTTAATGAGGCATGCATTAGCCATAGATAATAAATCAAAACGCATAATGTTAAAGTTTACAAAATCTAAGGGGCATTCCCCCGCAAAAGAATAACAGTCTATTACAGTCATCCAGAGTCCTTAGTTTCCAATGGAAGTCTATACAAAAGGATGAATTAAACTTCTACGGAAACTCCTATCTCCGGTACTGCGTTGTAGCCTGTCTTGGCCTAAGCCATATAAAGTGTGCGCAAAAGATAGAAACTATGGGGGCGTAAGCTAACTAGCTTAGTGAGCAATACTTCCATAACGCAATTAAACATACTTCAGTCAAACAAGTAATTATTCAGGCAAGTGTATGCATCAAACAAATGTATTCAGCAAACATATGACCAACCGAAATCATATGTGGATGGACTTACGCCTTCCATCCCGGTTAGTAGATTAACTAATCCTGGCGGTACGACCCGTTTAAGCTCACGGTCCACTAATAATAACTCGTTTTATGGATCACGATTAACCAACAAGTCTTTTTATGGATCACGATTAACCAACAAGCAAATGCTCCAACCCCATCGTGACATGAATGAATTCAATTTATAGTCGGAGTTGAATAGTCATTAATTCAGTCTTTTAAGTGACCAACAAGTATTCGCAGGCATTCATCATGAGATTCTAGTAAAGCATCAATATCTTAACACCCGTTTCCGATATACCTTAAGCTCCATTTCATATATCAACAATCAATAACATAAATAATTCCCATGTACCCAGCATGCTTATACAAACTTCTTATCTTTGCCTATAGCACTAATGCCACTACATTACAATCACATGCATAATTGAGAATGGAAGTAACTCACTCGGCCATTGGACACCAACTTCTTAATAATAATAATCGGGAGGTAGAGTGTCGTCCTGCTCGGAATCACCTACCAATCAAGAATAATCCTAGTGAGATTCTCACCATGTAATTAATCAAACTATATATCTAGACTAGTTGAATTCGGATTTCTCGCTATTTTCGGAAGTCCCGACTTAAAACGGTCATAACTTGGTCATTTTAACTCGAATTTCGCAAACTTTATATCGATCTTCATCTACTTCAAAAGATCTATCTATTTCAAGTATTAAATCCAAGTTTTGAAAATAATAGGTCATGGAATAGTGGGATCAGTTCTGTTCCGCAATTGATCCAACTTTGAAAAATGTGCTTTGCTTTTGATAAGAAATGTTCCTAGTTGGTGATTCATGCATGAATGATTTAGGAATGAACTACTAATGTGTATGCTATGTAATGAACTCAATATGTGCTGGTCAGGATGATTTTTGTAGTATAAACTCTTAGAACTCTAAGTGTTGGGGAAAGTTTCATAAAGACTAATTCTAAGAAGTTATTTTCCCACATTATACTCCTTAGGGTTTCTTTGGTTTTTTTAATCTTGTAATCTACTTATTATTTAACTAAAAATAGGTTCTCAAAGTCTATAATAGTCATGGCCTCCAATTCATGCATAAAAATTCACATTTTTCATTTGGTAAACATGTTTTCAAATAAGCTATTGTAAAATCCGAATTTTCCAAATCCTTTTCTTACATTTTTCTTAAGGGAAATCTTGTCTAATGCATTAAAAATTGGAGCTTCAATGTAACATTATCTAAGGACTTCATTTAGCTTATAAAACATCCATTTTAGACTTAAATACTAAGTGTTATTTAGGCATTACACAAAGTTACGAATTTGACTACACATTTAAAGTCAACATTTTTCATTCTAACTTCACCTCCTTGTTTTCCTTATTTTATTATGCCTAAACTCACTAAACTCATGAAAAATAATTCCTTTAACATGTCTATTACACATACCCTCCATTTTTCTTATGAAATATGAGTTTAAAGTTGATTTTGGGGGTTTTAAGGTAGGGTTTCCATTTCATCCGAATTTTCAACTTTTCATATTAACAAAGCCCTTCCTTTTTCAATGTTCTTGCCATCTATATGTGGAGATTTATGCTATTTAACATCTCTATACATGAACAAGACTTCATTCTTATGATCATCAAAGCATATAAAAACAAAATGAACCTATGATCATGCATTGTACATGAAGTTATGAATGTCTAAACCTTAGATCTACAACATATGACATATAAAGCATGGATTTCATGGCATGAATAACAATATATGTACAAGATCACTACTTTACATGCATGAACAAGATGAGATCTTAACAAAAACACATCTAAACATTAGATCCATGTCTTGTGATGGCTTGACATTCTTGTTCATGTTTTCCATGTCCCTAGCATGAGCATCATGGGGTTTTAATGAGGAAATACACAAGATATGGTCTTGCCATTACAAGAACTAGGAAGAACAAGGCTTGAATCAACATACCAAAGGAGGATCTAAGGTAGAAATGGAGGAGTTTTGAGTTGAAAGTGCAAGAGGGAGAGGGAGGGGGGTGCTCGGCACAAATGGGAAGGAAAGGAAGAGAGGTTTTCTCTTTTTTCAATTTTGAAATGAGAAGAAATGAAGAGAGAGAGAGAGAGAGAGAAAATTATGTATATATATCAAGTGTTTTAGGGTTTGATTAATAAAATGAAGTAAAAATACTTTATTTGAGGGGGAAAAATAGAGGGAGGGGTGCCGGCCTCCTTGTGTGTGTGTGTGTGTGAGTTTTGAAAAAAAAAATGAAATTTGTAATTTAGTAAATTAAATGTAATAAATGTAATAATTATTTAAGGGACAAATTTTCTTGGAAAAGAAAATTGAAATGAGTAGTTGTAAGGATGTAAGAATAGGGTATGGGTAGTGTGTAGTGTAGGTTGTACTTGTGAATAGTAGACAAGACATCTACTTTACCAATTGTTCCGAAAACACGGGAAAAGCTATAACTGTAATTTTTATAGCTCGGAAAATTATGAAATTGATATTTTTGGAATCCTTATAAAATTACGGTTCTAATGAATATTCCGGAATTTTTTCTGAATCCGTGGGCTGGGGCACGCTTTTCCGTAATTGGGCTCGGGAAGTCCCGGAATTGAAAATTCCGAATTTAATACTCTCAAGGGTTTGAAATGTACCTTGGAACAATAATTTGAATTCATTCACTTTGTAATATTTATTTTACTATGAAACCGAAGGAAAGCCGGATTTAGGGTCCTAGGCTTCATTTACTAAACTCAATCTGATCGGATTAGGGTTTTGATTCCAACTCCCGGGGTTTTCTAGCTACTGAGAATTTCCGGGGTTTACAGATGTGTTCCCAGAAATTTTGCCGGGATTACCGCCAAGAAGAGAGATCGACTTTGAGATTGTGTTGGCTCCAAATACCGAATCGATATCTAAAGCGCCATACCGGATGGCACCGGCTGAATTAAAGGAGCTAAAGACGCAATTACAAGAGCTTCTGGACCAGAAATTTATAAGACCAAGTGTATCGCCATGGGGCGCACCCGTCTTGTTTGTGAAGAAGAAGGACGGATCGATGAGGTTGTGTATCGACTACCGGGAATTGAATAAGGCGATTGTCAAAAATTGATATCCCTTACCAAGAATCGATGATTTGTTTGACCAGCTGCAAGGAGCTTGTGTGTTCTCACGTATTGACTTACGTTCGGGGTATCATCAGCTAAGGATTAGGCCTGAGGATGTGCCTAAGACAGCTTTTCGTACTCGTTATGGGCACTACGAGTTTCTGGTAATGTCATTTGGATTGACTAATGCACCGGCTGCATTTATGGACTTAATGAATAAAGTCTACAAACCGCTTTTGGATAAGTGTGTGATAGTTTTTATAGACGACATCCTCATATATTCAAAGACCAAAGAGCAGCATGAGGAGCATCTCCATTTGGCATTGCAAACCTTACGAGATAACAAGCTGTACGCCAAGCTGTCCAAGTGTGACTTTTGGCTAGACAGGATATCCTTCCTCGGACATGTGGTAACGGGTGATGGAATATCGGTTGATCCCGAAAAGATCAAGGCGATAGTAGATTGGAAGCCACCACAAACAGTTACTGAAGTAAGGAGTTTCTTGGGATTGGCTGGCTACTATCGCAAATTTGTGAAGGGTTTTTCAAAGATAGCTAAGCCGCTGACTCAATTGACTCAAAAGAACGAAAAAAAATTCATTTGGACAGACAAGAGAGAACAAAGTTTTCAGGAACTAAAGCGACGACTGGTCTCGGCACCAATTTTGGTTTTACCAGATCTGGAAAAGTCTTCCACGGTACATAGTGATGCTTCAAGAAATGGTCTTGGATGCGTCTTGATGCAAGAGCAGAAGGTCATTGCGTATGCTTCTCGGCAATTGAAACCGCATGAACAGAATTACCCTACGCATGATTTGGAACTAGCTGCAGTTGTCTTTGCCTTGAAGTTATGGCGACATTATCTGTATGGACAGCGGTGTGAGATATACACAGATCATAAAAGCCTTAAATACCTGTTCACACAGAAGGAGTTGAACATGCGGCAAAGGAGGTGGCTGAAATTAATAAAAGATTATGACCTGGGGATAAATTACTGTCTAGGGAGACTGAATGCGGTCACGGACGCCTTAAGTCGGAAGAATCACGGGGAGATAGCGCCCCTTGATTACAAGCCAGAAGAGTTGATTAAGGAATTTGAGAAATTAAGGATCGAGTTCATAGATCGAAGTGTGAGCTTGAGATATCTAACTTGGTGCTGGAACCAACCCTCGTAGAAAGAATCAAAGAAGCACAAAGGTATGACGAAGTGATACAAAAGATAAAAAGGGAAACCCAAGCGGGAAAGTACCTTGACTTTGCCGTGGATGAGGAAGACGTGATCCGGATGAACGGAAGGCTGTGCGTACCAGAGGATGAGGAGTTGAAGAAGGAAATAATGAGTGAGGCACATAACTCCGGGTATACCATGCATCCGGGAGGCACCAAAATGTACCAGATTTGAAAAGTTGCTATTGGTGGAATGGGATGAAGCGAGATGTGGCAGATTATGTAATGAAGTGCGCAGTATGCCAACAGGTGAAGGTAGAGCACCAGAGCCGGGCGGATTGCTAAAGCCCTTACCCATTCCTGAATGGAAGTGGGATCAAATATCCATGGATTTTGTTTGTGGCTTTCCCAAGACTCCATCGGGTTGTGATGCAATATGGGTAATAGTGGATCGGTTAACTAAGTCGGCGCATTTCCTACCCATAAATATGACCTATTCAATGGAAAGGTTAGCCAAGATTTATATCAGAGAGATCGTAAGATTACATGGCATACCTGCAGGGATCATCTCAGATAGAGACCCGAGATTTGTGTCCAAGTTTTGGACGAGCTTGCAGAAGAGCTTGGGTACTAAATTGCATTTCAGTACGGCTTACCATCCTCAGACCGACGGACAGTCTGAGCGGACGATCCAAACTCTTGAAGACATGTTAAGGGCGTGTGCCCTGGAATTCAAAGGGAATTGGGATAGTCTACACCTAATCGAGTTTGCCTATAATAACAGCTATCACTCCACTATCCAGATGCCCCGTATGAAGCTTTGTATGGACGGCGTTGTAGGTCCCCTTTGTTTTGGGATGAGGTGGAAAAGGTAGCAATTGGGCCGGAATTGGTACAGGAAGCCGCGGATAAGGTGAGGTTGATTCAGCGGAAAATGAAGGAAGCCCAGGATCGACAAAAGAGCTGGGCAGACTTGAAAAGACGGGAGCTTGAATTTAAAGTGGGTGATCATGTGTACCTGAAGATAAACCCGATTAAAAGTATCAAGAGGATGCGTACCCAAGGGAAGTTAAGCCCGAGATACATTGGACCTTTTGAGATCTTAGAAAGAGTCGGAGACCTGGCGTATCGGCTAGCCCTACCACCTAATTTGTCCGGGATTCACAATGTGTTCCATGTGTCAGTTTTGAGGAGATATGTTGCCGACCCAGAGAGGATTCTGGAATTGGAACCAATCCAGTTGAAGGAAAACTTGACATATGAGGAACACCCAGTAAAGATATTGGATAAGAAAACTCAAAGGCTACGAAACAAAGACATTCACTACGTGAAAGTGTTATGGAGGAATCATGCCTTTGAAGAAGCAACCTGGGAAGCGGAAGATGAAATCCGGAGAAAGTACCCCGAGATATTTGAAGGACAAGGTACGTCAGTTCCGTTTTGAGGACAAAACTTTATTTAAGGTGGGGAGGTTGTAAACCCCGGAAATTCTCAGTAGCTAGAAAACCCCAGGAGTTGGAACGAAACCCTAATCCGATCAGATTGAGTTTAGTAAATGAAGCCTAGGAACCCTAAATCCGGCTTTCCTTCGGTTTCATAGTAAAATAAATATTAAAGTGAATGAATTGAATTTTTGTTCCAAAGTACATTTCAAACCTTTGAAAGTTTTAAATTCGGGAATTTTTCAATTCCGGGCCTTCCCGAGCCCAATTACGGAAAAGCGTGCCCCGGGCCACGGATTCAGAAAAATATTCCGGAATATTCATTAGAACCGTAATTTTATAAGGATTCCAAAAATATCAATTTCATAATTTTCCGAGCTATAAAAATTACAGTTATAGCTTTTCCCGTGTTTTCGGAACAACCGGTAAAGTAGATGTCTTGTCTACTATTCACAAGTACAACCTACACTACACACTACCCATACCCTATTCTTACATCCTTACAACTACTCATTTCAATTTTCTTTTCCAAGAAATTTTGTCTTAAATAATTATTACATTTATTACATTTTCATTTACTAAATTACAAATTCATTTTTCAAAACTCACACACACACACACCATATGGCCGGCGCCCCTCCCTCTAATTTTCCCTCTCATTTAATTATTTTTACTCCATTTAATAAAGCTAAACCCTAATTATTTGATATATATACTAAATGTTTCTCTCTCTCTCTTCATTTCTTTCATTTAATTTTTCAAAAGGATCAAAACCCTCTTCTTCTCCTCTCAAAGTGCCGAGCACTCCCTCCCCTTCCTCTTGCAATTTCAACTTTGTTTCTCTTCTTTCCTTCTTCAAGACTCTTTGGTATGTATATTTAGGCTTGTTCATAAATCTTGTTATGGCAAGATATTCTTGTGTGTTTTCTCATCTAAATCCCAATGAGCATGAGCAAGGGACATGAAAACACTACTACAAGAATCTCAAGCCATCTCAAGAAGTGGATCTAATGTTTAGATGAGCTTATGTTAAAATATCAACTTGTTCATGCATGTAAAGTAGAGATCTTGCTCATATATTGTTGTTCATGCCATGAGATCCATGCTTTATATATCATATGTAGTAGATCTAAGGTTTAGACATTCACAACTTCATGTACATGCATGATCATAGGTTCATTTTGTTCTATATGCTTTGATGATCATAAAAATGAAGTCTTGTTCATGTATATAGATGTTAGATAGTATATCTCCACATATAGATGGCAAGAACATTGAAAAAGGAAGGACTTTTTGAGATATGGAAAGTTGAAAATTCGGATGAAATGGAAACCCTACCTTAAAGACCTCCAAAATCAACTTTAAACTCATATTTCATAAGAAAAATGGAGGGTATGTGTAATAGACATGTTAAAGGAATTATTTTCATGAGTTTAGGCATAATAAAAATAAGGAAAACAAGAGGTGAAGTTAGAATGAAAAATGTTGACTTTAAATGTGTAGTCAAATTCGTAACTTTGTGTAATGCCTAAATAAACACTTAGTATTTAAGTCTAAAATGGATGTTTTATAAGCTAAATGAAGTCCTTAGATAATGTATACATTGAAGCTCCAATTTTTAATGCATTAGACAAGATTTCCCTTAAGAAAAATGTAAGAAAAGGAAATTTGGAAAATTCGGATTTTTACAAATAGCTTATTTGAAAACATGTTTACCAAATGAAAAATGTGAATTTTTATGCATGAATGGAGGCCATGACTATTATAGACTTTGAGAACCTATTTTTAGTTAAATAATAAGTAGATTACAAGATTAAAAACCAAAGAAACCCTAAGGAGTATAATGTGGGAAAATAACTTCTTAGAATTAGTCTTTATGAAACTTTCCCCAACACTTAGGAGTTCCTAAGAGTTTATTACTACAAAAATCATCATGACCATGCACATATTGAGTTCATTACATAGCATACACATTAGTAGTTCATTCCTAAATCATTCATGCATGAATCACCAACTAGGAACATTTCTTATCAAAAGCAAAGCACATTTTCAAAGTTGGATCAATTGCGGAACAGAACTGATCCCACTGTTCCGTGACCCTATTATTTTCAAAACTTGGATTTAATACTTGAAATAGATAGATCTTTCGAAGTAGATGAAGATCGATATAAAGTTTGCGAAATTCCGAGTTAAAATGACCAAGTTATGGCCGTTTTAAGTCGGGACTTCCGAAAATAGCGAGAAATCCGAATTCAACTAGTCTAGATATATAGTTTGATTTAATTACATGGTAAGAATCTCATTAGGATTATTCTTGATTGGTAGGTGATTCCGAGCAGGACGACACTCTACCTCCCGATTATTATTATTAAGAAGCTTGGTGTCTAATGGCCGAGTGAGTTTACTTCAATTCTCAATTAATGCATGTGATTGTAATGTAGTGGCACTAGAGATGTAGGCAAAGATAAAAGAAATTGTATGTGAAATGGAGTTTAAGGTATATCGGAACCGGGTGTTAAGATATTGACTGCTTTATTAGAATCTTATGATGAATGTCTGCGAATACTTGTTAGTCACTTAAAAGAATTGAATTAATGACTATTCGACTTCGACTATAAATTGAATCCATTCATGGCACGATGGGGTTGGAGCATTCGCATTGTTGGTTAATCGTGATCCATAAAACGACTTGTTGGTTAATCGTGATCCATAAAACGACTTGTTGGTTAATCGTGATCCATAAAACGACTTATTGGTTAATCGTGATCCATAAAACGAATTATTATTAGTTGACCGTGAGCTTAAACGGCGTCGTACCGCAGGATTCGTTAATCTGCTAACCCGGGATGGAGGGCGCAAGTCCATCCACATATGATTTCCGGAAGGTCATATGTTTGATGATCACATTTGTTTGATGCATACACTTGCCTGAATAATTACTTGTTTGACTGGATTTGTTAAATTGCGTTATGGAAGTATTGCTCACTAAGCTAGTTAGCTTACGCCCCCATAGTTTCTATCTTTTGCAGCACGACTTTATATAGCTTAGGCCAAGACAGGCTACAGCGCAGGTACCGGAGATAGGAGTTTCCCGTAGAAGTTTAATTCATTCCTTTTTGTATAGACTTCCATTGGAAACTAAGGACTTTGGATAACTATAATAGACTGTTATTCTTTTGCGGGGGAATGCCCCTTAGATTTTGTAAACTTTAACATTATGCGTTTTGATTTATTATCTATGGCTAATGAATGCCTCGTTAAACTGTTTAACTCCATTTGTTGAAGTATTCTATTGTCGTAAAGGAACGCTTTACATCTACTTAAGACTTCCGAAGGCCCCGGGTAGGGAACTCGAGAGTCTTACTTAGTATGTGGCGGGCTGTTACGTTTAGGATACCCTACGGGGCATGACACATACACTTGTCCCACCAATTGTATAATGGCGAATGCAATGTGACTCAAAATATGAAGTGCATGTATCAATTTTTATTTTAGAGCCTAGCCATTATATTTCAATTTTTTGCATGTGATCAACCAATTTCAGACACTTCAATGTGCTAATAAACATACAATTTATCACAAGCATTTCGTGCATCAATATACTTAATGTTCTTTCAACATGTTATCAATACATACATCTTCAATTATATCTTTCCTTAAGTCTGGTGCAACTAAATTTACAAGCACAAACATAAGTATGAAAAATAAGGGAAGTAGACTCCGTCGGCCATGGCGATACTCCCTCAGTCGAAGTAGTCCTCTGGGTAGTATACATCCTCCTCCTCGGTTCCTAAACAAAGGAAACACCCAAAATGAGTATTCCATGAAATTTTTAGTCAAAACTTCTAACTCTATTTTCTAGTTGCAGTAAAATTCATATAGGTGGAAATTCTAACTTAAAATGGTCTTAACTTGCTCATTTTAACTCGGAATTTCTCATATAATATACTATTTTCTACCTACTCGGAATGATCTATCTGTTTCTAAGGTTATTCTTATCATAAAAAGTCATTTGGGTCCCGAAATCATAAAGTATAGATTTACCACGAAAATTCTAGTTATCAAAACTTAATTTTGCAAACTTTTCTTTATCTAAAAATACTTGTACCAAAATATAGATATTGTTATGGTTGGAAAACCTTTAAAATGTGTATATATATATATTGAATCATATCATATGCATGAATTTAATGAATTTGTCTCAATCATGATCTTTTTGTAAAAGGGATGTTTTCTAGAAATTTGGAACACTTTGAAAATTTCCACTTAGCTTGTTGGAAAAATTTCTTAGATTATTTTAATTGAGTATTTTCCCCTTTTTAATTCTATTTCCTTAGTCTCTCAATTTCAAAAGAATGAATTTTGTCTTTCTAAGTTTCTTATAACTTAATTTCTAGAGATTGGGAGAGTAGTTTCGAAACACTATTTGAGAGCAGTTAAAATCTATCAAACTTTATATTTTCTTAACCTTTCCTAGAGTTTATCTCATTTACTTAAAATGATTTCCTAAGTTGTTTACTAACTTTATTCCTTAAGATTATTTTATCCTCATGAAAGAAACTTTCTTGGTGTTTTGTCAAACTAGTCCATTCCTTTATATTTTAGAGTATTGGTGAAACTTTCTTAAATAAAGTTTAGTAAAACTTTCATTTAAACAAGAACTTGAAATTTTAATTCTTAAAGAAAACTTTTCCATTTTATGGTTTTGTAAAGTGTATGTATGATATATCTACCTTGTGTATTATCTAAAAATTCCTATGTTCTTTGGTTACTAAAAATTTATGATGAACTCCTCTAGATTTTGGGAAAAGATTTGCTAAAATAAAATCCTAAGTCTTTATGAAAAATCATTCCTTATATGGTAAAAATTTATTTTGAAAAAGAACTTCTATCTTTTTTTAAGAAAACATCTCCTTCTTTATCTTGTTGAGACAAAATTAATATGTTCATACATGATCATGAATATAAAATCATGAAAATATGAAAACATAAGAAAGACATAATAAGTAATATAATAAGCAAATTAATAGAAATATCAAGTATTGAGAATCTTAGCTTCATCAAGGTATCCCAGGATTAAGAATAGACTAGTCCCAAAAGAGAATAAAGAAAAGAAAGAAAAGGTTGTTTTGACTTAATGAGGACAAGTCTAAGACCAGAGACTAGTCCTAAAATAGTATGAAAAGAAATAAATAAATTGCATAACTTGAAAGTAAATAAATAACAAATGAGTTTTTATGCTCTAAAGATTATATATAAGTACATAACTATATTTAGTTAAATATATATAAGAAGTTAACATAATATCAATAATAATATATGTCACGCCCCAAGGGGTACCTGTCACTCCCCAAAGTGTGCCTACACGTGACAGTCCGCCACACTCGACATTTAAACTCAAGTAAGACAACCTTAGTCTTTTCATGAGTTTGAACATCGGGTGTAAGGCTCACTCTCAACATACATAGATCATACTTTGCTTCGTAGTAGCTTAAGGAGACATACATAGCAGCAAGAATGTAAATCATGACCGTCTTATAGAGAATTATTTTATTACATGAACTAGGGGGCATACCCCCGATAACAATACTAAGAATTCTCAAGCTCACAAGATTCCTTGTATTATCCTTCAGACACTGGTTCCTGGAAACAGGATTAGAAGTCCATTTCTACTTTTAGGACCCAACTTTAACAAAAGCTCCTCGACCTCTAAGAGATGTACCTGATGTCCACGAGTCCTCGGAGATAACCAAAGGTATTCATACTGCAACAGGAAACTATTAGGGTATAGCTACACTAGCTTAGTGAGTGAAAACTTCCGAATCACAATTAATACAAAACATTCAAGCAAGTAATTAATCAACCAAGTGAATGCATCAAACGAATGAGTTCAACAAACATATGACCAGTCGGAAATCATATGTGGATGGACTTACGCCCTCCATCCCGGGTTAGCAGATTAACGAATCCTGCGATACGACGCCATTTAAGCACACGATCAACTGAACAACAATTCGTTTTATGGATCACGATTAACCAACATATATTCGTTTTATGGATCACGATTAACCAACATATATTCGTTTTATGGATCACGAAAAACCAACAAATGCTAATGTTCCATCCCCATCGTGATATGAATGAGTTCGATTGTAATTGAGATCCAATAATAGATTAATCCAATTCTTTAGGTGGCCAAGCAATGTTCGCAGACAATCAATTCTAACTCATCTCTACACAACAATAACTTATCACCCGGTTTCGATATTCTTTAAGTTCAATTTTGCATATCAACAACAGACAATCATAATTCCCAACTAACCCATCATGCATAATCATTCTTTTTATCTTTACCTGGCAACTAGTGTGGCTATCATTACAATCACAAGCAATAATTGAAATTGGAAGAGAAACTCACTCGGCCATGGTACGCCGGTCTTTTAGTAATGGTGGTCGGGTGATATGGTATCGTCGTGCTCGGGATTACCTACCAAATAAGAATAGCCTAGTAAGAATTTCATCATTCCACTAATTTAAGCTATGCATCTAAACTAATCAAAATTGTGATTCTCGCTACTTGCAGAAGTTCCAACTTAAAACGGCTATAACTTGGTCATTTTAACTCGGAATTTCACAAATTTTATATCGATTTCTATCTACTTCGAAAGATCTATCTATTTCTAATATTATTTTCAAGTTTTGAAGATATTAAGGCCACGGACCAGAAGGGTCAGATCTGTACTGTAACGTTTCCCTTTCCGAAAAAAAATTGTTTCTCATTTAGTAAAAATGTTTTTAGTCGATAACTTATGCATAGATGGAATATGAATGAATTCGTAGTATGAATGTCATGTAATGAGTTCAATATATGCATGATATTGATGATTCTTGATAATGAACTCTTAAGAACTCCTAATCATTACAAGACTTCACATTAGCCATTTCCTAAAATCCATTCTTTCCAAATTTTTGCATCTTCTAGTATTTTAGGATCCTATCCCTAGAATTTACTTGTTATCTAACTAAAAACAAGTCTTTATCATATATACCATCCAAGACCTCCATTTTAGCATAAAAACTCACATTTTTCACTTTGTAAATATGTTTTTAAACAAGCTTTTCACAAAAATCCGAATTTTGTAAATTTCCTTTTCCTTGCATTTTCTTTATGAGAAAACTTGTTTAATGCATCAAAATTGAAGCTTCATTATATCTACTATCTAAGGACTCCATTTAACTCATAAAACATGCCATCTGAGCTTGGATACTAAGTGTTTATGTAGGCATCATCTAAAAATACGAATTTGACTATTGACCACTATATCAATATTTTTCATTATAATTTTCACTACTTGTTTTACATTTTTCTTATGCCTAAACTCATCTAAACTTATGAAATCATTCCTTAAGGGCATCTATTACATATACCTTCCATTTTTTATGAAAAATATGAGTTTTAAAGTGGTTTTGGTGGTGTTCAAAATAGGGTTTCAAAATCATCGAATTTTCAACTAAGCACTTCTAACAAAATAATTTTTTTTTCAAGTTTCTTGTCTTCTATGCATGTAGATCTACCATCTAACCTATCTATACATAGGAAAGGCTACATTTTTATGATCATCAAGCATGAAAATCAAAATAACATATGAACATAAATATAGATGAAGATGTGAATGTCTAAACACTAGATCTACTAAATATAATGCATGAATCATGAGTTTCATGGCATGAACATAAATATTTATGCAAGATTCCTACTTTGCATGCATAAACAAGATAATATCTCAACAAAAACTTCTTTAAACTCTAGATCTACTTCTTGTGATGGCTTGATATTCTTGTACAAGTGTTTTCATGTCCCTAGCACATGCTCATTAGGATTAAATGTGAAAAAACACACATGAATAGCTTTGCCATTACAAAAAAAGATAGGAATAGGATTTAGAATCATCACCTAAAGAAGATTGGAAGATGAAATGAAGAAGAAAGGAGTTGTGTGTGTGAGTGTAAGAGAGGGGGGGAGTGTGTGTTGAAATTTGACAAATTTGAATGTTGTGTAATAAAATGTAATAAAAGTGATAATTTAATAGGAGACAAAAATTTCTTGGAAAAGAAAGCATAATTGAGTAGTTGTAAGGATGTAAGAATAGGGTATAGGTAGCGTGTAGTGTAGATTGTACTTGTGAATAGTAGACAAGACATCTACTTTACCGGTTATAGCGAAAACACGGGAAAATGCTCTACCTGTAATTTTTATAGCCCGAAAAAATTATAAAATTGATATTTTTGGAATCCTTATAAAATTACGGTTCTAATGAATATTCTGGAACATTTTTCTGAGTTCGTGGTCCTGGGGCACTCTTTTTTGTAATGAGCTCGGGAATGCTCGGAATTGAAAATTCCCGAATTTGAAATTTTCAAATGTCTAAAATATTCTTTAGAATGATAATTAATATTCATTATTTAAAAACTTCTTTTATTATGAAACCGAACGAAAGTGGATTTAGGGTTCCTAAGCTTCTCTCACTAGACTTGTCAACACCCCATTTTTGCCCTCTTTTTGAAAATAAAAAAATCATAAAATAATAAAAAATAGGAGAAAATACAATAAAATTGAAAATTATAAAAAATAAATAAATTAGCTAAATTTAAAATATAAAAAAATTACAAAATTGGAAAAGAATATAAAAATTTGAAAATTAAGAAATCTAAAAAAAAAAATAATAATAAACCCCATCTTTAGTAAATAAGTTTTTAGAAGTTTAAAAAATCGAAAAAAGAAAGAGGAAGATCAAAAGGCACTTATTTACTTTAAATGTGCTTTAAAACGAATTTATGTTGGCAATTTTGTAACTCCCGATCCTTCGAATCAGTTCGTAACGGACGGCCATTAACGGTCGAATTCAAGTTTTGTAACCGACGGCCATTAACGACCGAATTCAAGTTTTGTAACTGACGGCCATTAATGGCCGAATTCAAGTTTTGTAACCGACGGCCATTAACGGCTGAATTCAAGTTTTGTAACCGACGGCCATTAACGGCCGAATTCAAGTTTTGTAACGGCCATTAATGGTCGTGATCCATTTCACTTCCACTCCAGCTCTATATAAACCACAACCCCGATCCTCCTCAAGACACAAGATCCAGATCTGAAAAATTTCGAGCAAGAGAGAGCATAGCAAGGAAAAATCTAAAAAAAAAAATTCAAAAAAGAGAGAGAACAAGAGTAAGAACCAAGCGAATTAGAACTTTCACCACCACCAAGCCGCTGTCGCTCTGACCGCCGTCTAAGCCACCTCCAAGCCACCACCGACAACTCCCATAACCACTCGAGCTCCAATAGCCACAACAAGCATTTGCCCAATTGGATTGATAAGGTTCCAAGCTTTGTTCTTTATTTATTTTCTTTTCTTTTCTCTTCTTTTTATTTGAGTTATTATTGTTATTATTATTATGATGTTATAACATATATTAATATTGAATTAAAAATAATAAATAAAATGATAAATAAAAATGACAAAAGGGGTTTTCCAAAACCAAAATTGTTTTTTGAATAAAAAAATGAATTTGTTTTCAAAAATACTTTAATGAATGATGAATGAGATGAATGAAAATGAATGAATTATTGTTAAATATAATTTTTTGAGAATCATGAAAATAATAAAGTTTTAATCAAATTATCTTCATAAATTTGCTATGAAGATATTAATCAAATTTTTCATCAAATTATCTTTATAAATTTGCTATGAAGATAATCAATCAAGTTTTTCATAAATTATCTTCATAAATTTGCTATGAAGATAATCATTAAAGTTTAATCAAGTTATTTTCATAAATTGTCTATGAAAATAATCAAGTGTTCATCAAATTATCTTCATAAATTTGCTATGAAGATAATTATTAAAGTTTAATCAAATTATTTTCATAAATTGTCTATGAAAATAATTCAAGTTTTCATCAAATTATCTTCATAATTTGCTATGAAGATAATCATTAAAGTTTAGTCAAATTATTTTCATAAATTGTCTATGAAAATAATTCAAGTTTTTATCAAATTATCTTCATAAATTTGCTATGAAGATAATCATTAAGTTGTTCAAATTATCTTCATAAATTTGCTATGAAGATAATCATTAAAGTTTGTTCAAATTGTTTTCATGAAAATAATTAAAGTTTTCATCAAATTATCTTCATAAATTTGCTATGAAGATAATCATTAAGTTGTTCAAATTATCTTCATAAATTTGCTATGAAGATAATAATCAAAATTTTTCATCAAATTATCTTCATAAATTTGCTATGAAGATAATCCATTAAGTTGTTCAAATTATTTTCATAAATTTGATATGAAAATAATCATAAAGTTTTCAATCAAATTATTTTCATAAATTTACTATGAAAATAACCAAAGGTTTTCAATCAATTATCTTCATAAATTTACTATGCAGATAATCATTAAGTTTTCATCAAGATTATTTTCATAAATTAGCTATGAAAATAATCAAAAATTTTCAATCAAAACATTTTCATAAATTTGTTATGAAAATATTCATTCAAGTTTAATCAAATTGATTTTTCATGTAGCATTAGAGTAGCCATCAATTATCATGAATTGGTTTTAGAAAAATGATTTTGGACTTAGAAAAATTGCATTTTCATGAAATGAAAATCAATTAATTAGATCATAGGATCATCAAAATGATTTCATAAAAATTCAAATTTAATGAATTTAAAGTGAAAAGAGTTCAAAAATTAAAATTGATCAACAAACTAAGGTTCTTTTCAAAAGAACTACGTTTTGTCTGATCTCGATTAGCGAGTACGTAGGCACCTACGGGGCGACAATAAAAATGAAATAATATTTTTTGTTTATCATTTTGGTTATTTTTGTGAAATTTTTGAGAAATAAAAAATATAAAAATATTGAAGAAAAACAAAAAATGGACTTGTAAATATTTTTATTTCAATTTTTGAGCATATAAACGATAGATTATAAATTTAAAATTCCGAAAGTGGTAACCGATTTGGTTTTAATAGGTTAGCCTCCGAATCCATGATATCTAGTTTTTAAAAAGTTTGTTTTTTTTTAAATCAAATTTTTCGCAAAATAGTAGCTAAGTTAGGATCAACCGACCCATTGATCCTAGCTTTTGTTTTTTTTTCCCGATTTATATCGGGTGGCGACTCTAAATCATTTTCAAAAAATTTAAAATTTCTCTTAACCCTAGTCGAGGATTCATGTTAAATGGGTTTGGGATTAATGTGAATCGGGTTAGGAGAAATGAACCAGATAGTGGAAAAATCCAGGCTCGACAAGACTTAAACTGAACCGGATTAGGGTTTCGTTCTCGTTCCCGAAGTTTACCCGATCACTAGGAGAACTAGGGTATACGTTATAAGAATAATAATAAAAAAAATTAGGTAATGAATAATAATAAACCGTACTGGAAGACTCACCAATTACCGGTAGCAATGAAATACAATTAAATTTGTAAAATCAGGTAATTCTAGCTATTAGAAAATTTGTAAAACTAATAATTTAGAGATCCTTATAGAAATATGAGTCTAACGGCATTAATAACATATTTTTAACATTTCAAATCCCAGGGCGTGCTTTTCGAAGTCGATACCTGATCGAATTGGAATAGGTCAAAAACTCGTTGATCTCATCCTTTAGAGCATCCCGGGCTTAATACCAACCATTTACACCTTTTCCTCTTATTTCGATTCCTTTGTTTAGGAACATGGAATTGCCGGATCTAGACTACGGAGTTTCTTGGGAGTTTCAGGGACTTAGGCTTCCCGGTTGACTTTCCGGTTTACACTTTTGCCAATTCGAAAACTGATATTTTATACTTTTATGACATATCTGATTGGTGAGATTTATTTTAAGGTTGATTTTCATAAGTATTTAATACCTCACGACGTTCTCGGAATTCTTTGGATTGAGTTTTATTTCCGAAGGCTAGTCACTATTTACTTCTTAACAATTTGCTTTAGGGCTCTATTTTACCCAATTTTATAAGTTAGAGTTAAATAGAAAATTTGTCATATGTAGAGGTTTTAGACTGGAAGTATATTAAGTTGTTATTTTATTTCTGAGATTTCTTATTTTTCTCACGATTCAGAAATTCTCGGATTCGTTCAGAGTTTAGGACTTATCGAAGTTTGATTTTAATTCGGAGTGACTTTTAGGGTTTTATTTTCAAGGTTCATCTTTAGAATTATTTACTGAAATTTTCCAGGGCTTACAGTACCCTAAACGTAACAGTCTGCCACACTCAATATTAAAGTTTAAGTATGATAACCTTAGTCATTCCTAGAAGCTTCAGTATTAAGTGTAAGGCGTGCTCTCACAAATTTAGATGACCATTCATGGAATTATGAAGCTTAAGAAGATACAATAACAATTTAAAAAAGGAGGATTCATAATATTCATTCATTCATAATAATTGTCTTACAAGTCTTAGGGGCATTCCCTTGCCATAAATAACTATATTCTCTTATAAAAACTTTCTATGAAGTTTATATCTTATCTAACACTAAACTTTATCTAAAAAATTCCTTAACCAAAATGGATAATACCTGTCACGCCCCGAAGGGTACCCTAAATGTGGTAATCCGCCACATATAATATCAAGACTTAAGAATGACTACCTTAGTCATGTGAAAGCCTTAGTATTACATGTAAGGCGTCTAGCACGGTAATAGGAGACGCTTTTGGAAGCATAGTTTAAGCAAGTAAAAATGAACATACAAGAATCTAGAAAATAAAATTTATTATAGCATTAATAACCAAAGGTCTATTACATGATTTCTTAAAGGCACACCCCTACTAATCCCAAAGATCATAATAGTATTTACAACATTCAAATACTACATTAAAGATTTCAAAGGAATTCTAATCTAAATCTTCAAGTAGATTTCCTCCAAAAGCTTCAAAAGAGTACTTAAGCGGATATGAGGAGACCTCGGGTACAAAAATAGGTGTTCCTAAGAATACAAATACCTATAGGGGCGTAAGCTTATGGGCTTAGTGAGTAAATCCAAAAAATTCATACTCAAATTAAATTATCAACCAAGTTTATTAGTCAAGGAAATGGAATGCAACAACTAATGAGCATAAAAGACATATGACTTTCCGGGAATCATATGTTGAATGAATTACGCCATTCATTCAGGGTTAGGTATTCAGGCCAATTACAACCACAAACTTTTAAAACACTTTTTATAGATCTTACCAGCTCCTATACGCCATCAAAAACCTGTAGTTATTATAGGCTCTTACTAGCCACCAATTTATGTAGTCCTTTCGGCTCTTACTCGCCACTTACATGATATACCAGTTTATGCCTACCACTACTATTATACACTTGTCCCACCAATTCTATGGTAGTGAATGAAATGTGATTCAACATATGAAGTGCATGCATAATTTCTGAATTCAAGTCTAGTATTATATTTAACTTCTTTCCAATGAGTAACCAATTTCAAACACTTTAAGATTTAATGTACATACAACTTTATTACAAACAAAATCATGTTCGATATTTCTTAATATTCTTTCAACATATTATCATACACCCTTTCATTTGATTTTGCCTAAATTCTAATGCATCTAAATTTACAAGCACAATCATAAGTATGAAAAATAATGTGGAGTAAACTCACTCAGCCATGATGACACCTTTCTTGAAATGGATGAGTCATTTAGGATTTCCACTAATCGAGCAATCTTCGACATATGAACAATCCTCCTTGAGATTACCTAATAAAAAAGAATACCTAAAATGAGTATTTCTTTTATTCTATGGTACTAATAAGCAACTATGTTATAAAATCATTAGATTTCGTATAGAGAGAAATTCTATCTTAAAATGGTCATAACTTGGTTAACTCGGAATTTCGCATATAATATACCGTTTTCTACCTATTCGAAAAGATCTATGCAAATCTAAAATTATTTTTATCAAACTAAGTCATTTGGGCTCCAAAATAGTGGTGACCAGATTTACCATGAATTTTCACAAAAAACTTGAATTCCTTCCTTTAACAAAACTCATATAAAAGAGATAGATTTTTTAATAGTTTGTAAAACCTTTGATATGTATATACATATATTGATTGACTTATATCAAATGTATGAAGTAAATGAAGTTGTCTCAAATCATGAAAGAGTAAAGTCTTTTAAAGATTTTGTCAAAGTAAGAATCTTTGAAAATTTTCCTTTTTATTTTGCTTTGAAATTATCTTAAGTTATTTTAAATGAGTATTCTCTTTTCCAAAATTTAATTCCCTTAGTCTTTTTAAATTTCCAAGGAATGATTTTTTTTATTTTCTAAGCTTGGTTTCCAACACTTTTTGAAAGTAATAAAGATTCTATATTTATAGAAATAATTTCCTTGTTTCTTGAGATCATTCCATTTTTATGAAAATGATTTCTAGTACTTAATGAAAAAGTGAAGTTTTAGTAAAACTTTTGTTTACTCAAAAGTTCTTTCTATATCATGTATGTTTATGGATTCCTCTAGATTTCTTAGAAAAGTTTGTTAAAATAAATCCTTAGCTTTATGAAAAATTTCTTCCTACTTTTATTTCTAGAAATTAATCTTTATTTTAAGAAAATCCTTTCATCATTTATCTTGTTGAGACAAAAATCATTATGTTCATGCATAAATATGGATCATAAAGTTATGACAACATAAAGAAATATAGTAACTTAAAGGAATAAGCTAGTAAAGAAAAAAAATCAAGTATTGGAACCTTAGCTTCATCAAGGTATATCCGGACTAAAAATAGACTAGTCCCATAAAGAAAAAGAAAATGCTTTGACTTGATGAGCATAAGTCTAAGACTAGAAAGACTAGTCTTAAGAACAACAAGGAAAGTAAATAAATTGCAAGGAAAGTAAATAAATTGCAAAACAAATGAGCTTATATGCTTTAAAAGATATCTAGCTACATAGTTATATCTAGTTAAATATATGAAAGCAACATAAAAGAAATTAGTTTTATGAACAAAAAAAAAGTATAAACTCATTGTTGCTTTCCTTAACCTTCATGGTTTAGAAAACACACATTGAGCTCATAGTAAGCAAATAAACATAAGAAA
The DNA here is from genome assembly GCA_024138025.1 of Combretum micranthum. NCBI lineage: Eukaryota > Viridiplantae > Streptophyta > Magnoliopsida > Myrtales > Combretaceae > Combretum > Combretum micranthum. Next base: position 65,361 of record JAMXBD010003569.1, read on the forward strand.
ACTCTAAGGAAGAATTATCTATCAAGACTAATTTTGAGAGAACTTTGAGAGAGAGTTCGTGTAGAAATTTGAGAGAGTAATTTTAGTGTATGGAAGGTGTGAAAAAAGTGGAAGGAAGAGGGGGTATTTATAGGAAAATGTGGAAGAAAATTTATGTTAATTAAATAGATGAAAATTGAAACAAATTGGAGAGAGAGGAGGGCATGGCTGGCGCAACTGAGAGTGTGTGAGGGAGAGAAATTTATTATTTTTTTTTGTATTTTTGTAAATGAAAAGTAAGATATGAAATATGTGAAGTTGTATTGGAAATGAAAATTGTAAGAAATAGAGGTATGGTTTGTAAGAATAGGTTGTAAAAAAAAGTAGAGATAGATGAATAGTATAGAATAGTAGTAAATAGTGTAATGTGAAGTAGACATGACAATTTAAGTATCGGTAGTAAGAAAATACGCGTATAATTGTGATATATGATATTTTTAATTACCGAAAAATTATAAAAATAATATTTTCAAAATCCTTATATTAAATCAGTCTTATTGGTGCTATCGAAATATTTTTATTATTCCAGGCTTCGGGACACGATTTTCAAGAACTGATCTTGATTGAGTCCGAAGGTCACTCGGATTTCGCAAATCTGATATTTTTATATAACCTAAGACTATTACGAACTATTATCACTAATTATTCCAACTTCGTTTTCAAGGCTAAAGAAACAGGAATGCTGGATCTAAGATCTAGAGTTTGTACTAGGCTTTTTGCTGACCTTTAAGGTTTCGGTTGACTTTTTCATTCTGAGATCAAACTTAAAATTAACCAAAAATTTAGGGATTTACAACCTACCCCCCTTAAAGAAAGCTTTGTCCTCAAAACTTGAAATTCGTACCTGAATCTTCAAAGAGATTTGGATATTTCTTTCGGATCTCATCTTCGGCTTCCCAAGTAGCCTCTTTTCGTGTATGATTCCTCCATAACACCTTGATGTATATCGGATTTCCTTGTTTTTCAGCTTTTGAACCTTTTGATCCAGAATTTGAACTAGGTGTTCCTCATAAGTCAAGTTCTCCTTCAACCTCACTGGTTCAAACTCTACAATCCGATGGGGGTCAGGGATATGCTTTCTTAATATTGAGACATGGAAGACATTATGTACTCTCGACAGGTTTGGTGGTAATGCCAAGCGATAAACCAGATCCCTTATTCATTCGAGGTCTCAAAAGGTCCGATATATCTTGGGCTTGGCTTTCCTCAGGCCCGTACACGATGAATACTCTTTATCGGATTCACATTTAGATATACATGATCGCCAAGGTCAAACTCAAGGATTCGATGTTTTTTATCTGCCCAGCTTTTCTGTCTATCCTGGGCCTCTTTCATCCTTTGTTGAATAATCCTAACTTTATCTGAGGCATCTTGGATGAGATCTGGTCCAATTGTTAACTTTTCCACATTATCCCAAAATAGAGGTGATATGCACCTTCTTCCATATAAAGCTTCATACGGTGGCATCTTAATTGTTGAATGATAGTTGTTGTTGTGGGCAAATTTACCAGAGGTAAATGTGCTTCCCAACTTCCCTTGAATTCCATAACACATGCTCTCAACATGTCTTCCAAAGTCTGGATAGTTCGCTCTGACTGTCCATCAGTTTGTGGATGATAAGCTGTACTGAAATGTAACTTAGTTGCTATACACTTCTGAAGACTCATCCAGAATTTTGACATGAATCAGGGATCTCGATCTGATACAATTCCTGCTAGAACTCCATGCAGTCTCACAATCTCCTTTACATATAGCTGGGCTTACTTCTTCATCGGGTAGGTCATGTTGATGGGATTAAGTGTGCTAACTTAGTAAGTTGATCCACAATTACCCATATGGCATCATATCCAACTGATGTTCAGGGCAATCCATATACGAAATCCATTGTAATTTGATCCCATTTCCATTCTAGTATGGTCAATGGTTTCAAAAGTCTCCTGGCCTTTGGTGTTCAATCTTTACTTGTTGGCATATGGGACACTTCATTACGAATTCAACTACATCCTTTTTCATACCATTCCACCAAAAGCAACTTTTAAGGTCTTGGTACATCATGGTACCACCGGGGTGCATGGTATATCCTGAGTTATGCGCCTCATTCATAATTTCCTTTTCATCTCCTCATATTCGGTACACATAATCTTCCCTTCATTCTTACTACATCCTCCTCATCTATCTCAAAATCATCATACTTGCCTCCTTGTATCTCACGTTCAACTTTTGTATAACTTCATCATATCACCGAGATTCCTTGATTCCATCTATTAGAGTCAGCTCCATTACTAAATGGGAAATTTCTACTTCCACACTTTGTCCCACAAATTCAATGCTCTGTTGGTCCCAAAAAGATAACCAAGAGGGGGGTGAGTTGGTTATAAAAATTTATTTTTTTAAATTTTAAACAAATTTCACACCACTTGATTATTCAACTAAAATGGCTTTAAAACTTTCTTAAAACAATAATCTTAACAAATAAAATCTTTAAGCAAAAAATCGGATCAAAAGCGATTCAAGACTTTCACATTTAGAAACCTTCTACTTAGCTCTCTGAGTAAGAAAATATAAATGATTTACTCTCTGATTAACCTTTTGATCATATCTCACATATATATATCATAAACAACAAACCATGAAATTAAAGAGAGATAAGGAGTAGAGAGTGCAAATCGATATATAGAGGTTCCGCCTCGAGCGTCAATCCTCTCTTTCAGCTCCAAGCCAGGGTCTTGGTACTCCTCATCGGTTGTGTTCCACTATCCAATCAAATCAATAAAAGTTACAAGAAGTTCTTACCAATCCTTTGGCTACAATTCACTTAGCTTGATTCTCTCAATCAATCAATCAACGAAGCCTATTTGTAACTCTCAACTCACACTTAAAAAAAATAAGATCAAATCAAGAGGAATAAAAATTAAATTTCCTCAAAGCTATTTGTTAAAATGAACAGTAACAATAGAATATGACAATTTTTCTCGTAAAAAAAAAAAAGCTTTGATCACTATAGCAAATTGAGTATCACGTTGTTGTTGATCTCTTGTTCTGTCTTGCTCTTTTTCCTTTTATTCCCATTACTCTAACGGCTAGAGAAGCAAAAGGATGAATTTGTCCCAGATTTTCATGCATGTAATCCTCGAAATATCAACTCACGTTTATCCAACTGTTGATTTACTTTGATTTTTGAATTCTTGAGATAATCTCCAAAATTCTAGCTTCAGAAGATAAATCAAATAACCAACAACTTGTATGTTTATCTTATACTGAAAAATCGGACTTTGATTTATCCTTCGTTGCACAGCTTCATCGTCTGGTACTGTTCATGCTTTATCAAGCTTCCACGTTCTTCATATGATTCAAGAAATGTTTGGACAAATTCCATAAAAATCTGAATTGTATTTTGTAAATACTTCATATTATGCAAACTAACTTTCTCCTCAAATATAATTAGTTTTGTATAATTTGAATTTCACTTTTAAGCCGTATGAACTTCAACTGTGTGTTCATGGACTCCAAAACAAACATTAATTTGAATTTTAATCCCTGTGGATTTTGAACCAACTTTGTGGAACACATTGGGCATAATACCTAAATTATACTCAACATTGGAGCTAGGTCTTCATAAATTAAATCTGAATTAAAAAAAACATAATTCTCATAGAGTTTATAAACCTTCTGACGTTCCCTCTGATGACAAAAAAAAATTCTGCTATTTTCATTGGAACCTTCTGAGTAACCTTCTAATGAATAATTGTTTCACTGTTTAACTTTCTGATATACTTTCTAATATAGTTTTACATTATTAATATCTAATGTTGCACACTTAAACAAAATATGTAAGAAATCATATAAGTCTTTTTGTTATCATCAAAATCATCTTTTGAGAGAAATTAACATGCCCAATCTCTCGAATTCCTTTATAAGTTCTTTTTGGGTTGTGAGCATGGCTGTAACTTCTTCGTGGTTCTTTCGACTCAAAGCTTCTACTACCACATTCACTCTTCCAGGGCAATAGTTTATTCTAAGATCATAGTCTTTAATCAACTCCAACCATCTTCTTTGCCTCATATTCAATTCCTTTTGTGTAAATAAATACTTGAGGCTCTTATGGTCCATATAAATCTCGCATCTCTATCCATATAGATAGTGTCTCCAAAGCTTGAGAGCAAAGACAACAGCGGCTAACTCGAGATCATGTGTCGGAGCCTTAACTATCGTGAAGCATAAGCAATTACCTTCCCTTCTTGCATAAGCACGCATCCCAAGCCATTCCTTAACGCATCACTATAGACGGTATATGGCTTTTCTGGATCAAGTAAGGTTAAAATTGGAGTAGATACTAGTCGTCGCTTTTATCTCCTGGAAGCTTTGTTCTCTCTTCTCATCCTAAATAAATTTTTCATTCTTCTGAGTCAACTGAGTTAGTGGCTTGGCTATTTTTGAGAAATCTTGCATGAACTTCCTATAATAGCCAGCTAATCCAAGGAAACTTCTAATCTCAGTCACTGTCATTGGTTGTTTCCACTCCATTACAGCTTTAATCTTTTCAGGATCTACTGATATTCCTTTCCCTGAGATAACATGTCCCAGAAAAGATATTTGGTCCAACTAAAGTCACACTTAGATAATTTGGCATATAACTTGTGCTCCTTTAAGGTCTATAATGCCATTCTTAGATGTTCTTTGTGTTACTCCCGTGTTTTAGAATAGACCAAAATATCATCAATGAAGACAATAACGCATTTATCCAAGAGCGGCTTATACACCCAATTCATCAAGTCCATGAAAGCAGCTAGTGCATTAGTCAATCCAAATGGCATAACCATGAACTCATAGTGTCCATACAGAGTTCTAAAAGCAGTTTTTGACACATCCTCTGGTTTAATCCTTAGCTGGTGGTATCCTGATCTCAAATCAATGCGTGAGAACACACTTGCTCCTTATAGTTGGTCAAAGAGATCATCAATATTTGGCAACGGATACTTATTCTTTATAGTGACCTTATTGAGTTCTCGGTAATCGATACACAACCTCATCGATCCATCCTTCTTCTTTACGAATAATACCGGAGCTCTCCAAGGCAAGACACTTGGTCTAATGAATCCTTGGTCAAGAAATTCTTGTAATTGCTTTTTAAGTTCCTTGAGCTCAACGGGTGCCATTCGTTATGGTGCCTTGGATATAGGTTCTGTTTTTGGCATCAAATTGATCTCTCGTTTTGGGGGTAACCCAGGCAATTCTTTCGGAAAAACATTGGAGAACTCATTAACGATGGAGATGTCGTCAATGTTGGGCCTTTCCTTATCTTCTTCCATACTTCCCACATAACTTTCAACTCCTTCCTCAACTTCTTCAATTAGCTCAAACGAACTTAACTCCAATCTTTTAGAAGCTGTAGATTCTCCCAAAAACGTGGCTTTCTTCCCATCTCGTCCCATGAATTCCACCTTCTTATTTCTACAATCTACCCTTGCTTCTACCATGGACAACCAACTCATTCCAAGAATCACCTCGTACTTGCTGATTTCTACTACTATAAGATCGGTAGTTGCCTCATGGCCCTGTATCTTCATGGGGCAATTCCTTATTATTTCTTTAGTAGTCACCACACTACCGGTGGGGGTTTTTATAAGAAAACTTGTTGTGGTTATGATGATGGGTAAACCGATCTTCATGGCTATACTAGCAGCGATAAAGAAATGTGTTGCACCGGTGTCGAAGAGGGTATAAGCGGTCAGGTTCCCTATTTGTATGGTTCCTGCATTCAAGACGTGCGTATTATTATTCTTATTGTCTTTTTAAGGTTTCCTAGGCATCTATCATTTTCTAACACACATCAGATATCAAAACAAGTAGTTATTTATAAGTTGAGGCTAACCTATAACCAAGCTATAGTCATACTCCTCTCCATGGTCCAGGGCAGCCAACTCTACTCCTTCTTCAGCATCTTCCTCACAAACCCATTGCCCTTCGAGGTTGTAAATTCTTAGCCCATGCATAGATGATGCTGAGTGACTTCCGCTTCCATTCCTACTCCATGTCGGGGCAAGTCCTCTTGAAGATCTAACAGGTCGATTCGTTGTGGAATTTCTTTGGGGACACTCGTTGGCAAAATGTCCCATTTGCTTGCATACGAAACAAGTCATAGAAACTTTCTTTGAGCAGTCCGAAATCTTATGGCTTGGGTCACCACAGAAATAACATTTCTTTTGAAGAAGGGGGCTGTCACGCCCCATAGGGTATCCTAAACGTAACAGCCCGCCACATACTAAATAAGACTCTCGAATTCCTTATCTAAACCCTTTGGGAGTCTTATAAAGATGTAAAGCGTTCCTTTACGACAATAGAATACTTCAACAAATAGAGTTAAACAGTTTAACGTGGCATTCATTAGCCATAGATAATAAACCAAAACGCATAATTTATATTTTACAAAATCTAAGAGGCATTCCCCCGCAAAATAATATCAAGTCCATTACAGTCATCCAGAGTCCTTTAGTTTCCAACGGAAGTCTATACAAAAAGAATGGATTAAACTTCTATGGGAAACTCCTATCTCCGGTACCTGTGCTGTGGCTTGCCTCGGCCTAAGCCAGATAAACTCGTGCTGCACTAAGTAAAAACTATGGGGCGTAAGCTAACTAGCTTATTGAGTAATAACTTCCATAACACAATTAAGTATAATTCATTCAAACAAGTAGTTATTCAAGCAAGTATATGCATCAAACAAATGAGTTTAACAAACATATGACCAATCGGAAATCATATGTGGATGGACTTGCGCCCTCTATCCGAGTTAGTAGATTAACGAATCCTGCGGTACGACGCCGTTTAAGCTCACGGTCAACTAACAATATTTCGTTTTATGGATCACGATTAACCAACAAATTCATTTTATGGATCACGATTAACCAACATATTCGTTTTATGGATCACGAAAAGCCAACCAATGCCAATGCTCCATCCCCATCGTGATATGAATGAATCCAATTATCATTGTAGTCGAATATACATTAGTTCAATTCTTTTAGGTGTCCAACAAGTGTTCACAAACATTCAAAATAAGATACTAGCTAATCAGTCAATAGTTTAACACCCGGTTTCAATATTTCTTAAGTTTCATTCCACGAATCAATAACAGACAAATACATATATAATTCCCATATACCCCATCATGCATATTCATTTTTATCTTTGCCGACACCACTAATGCCACTACATTACAATCACAATCATTAATTGAGAGCGGAAGTAAAACTCACTCGGCCATTGGACGCCAATCTTTCTAGTAGTAGTAATCGGGCGGTAAGGTGTCGTCCTGCTCGGGATCACCTACCAAGTAAGAATAATCCTAATGAGATTCTCATCATGTAACTAATCCAAACTATACATCTAGACTAGATGAATTCGGAATTCTCGCTATTTGCAGAAGCTCCGACTTAAAACGGCCATAACTTGGTCATTTTAACTCGGAATTTCATAAATTTTATATCGATCTCTATCTACTTCGAAAGATCTATCTATTTCTAGTATTAATTTCATGTTTTGAAAATAGTAAGGTCACGGAACAGTGGGATCAGTTCTGTTCGGTCACTTTCTCCATTCCGAAAAATTGTTTCGCTTTTGATAAAAATGTTCCTAGTTAATGATTCATAGATGATTGGTATGGAAATGAATTCCTAGCATGAATGCCATGTAATGAACTCAATATATGTTTGGTCATGACGATTTTGTGATAATAAACTCTTATGAACTCCTAAGTGTTAGAAAATTCCATAAAGGTTATTTCTAAGAAGCCATTCTTCCACTTTACACTCCTTAGGGTTTCTTTGATTTTTAATCTTGTAATTCACTTGTTATCTAAATAAAAATGAGTTCTCAAAGTCTATACTAACCATGGCCTTCATTCATGCATAAAAATTCCCATTTTTCATTTGGTAAACATGTTTTTAAACAAGCTTTTTGTGAAAATCCGAATTTTTAAAATTTCATTTTCTTGCATTTTTCTTATGGAAAAACTTGTCTAATGCATTAAAACTTGAAGCTCCAATATATATACTATCTAAGGACTTCAGTTAGCTTATAAAACATCCACTTTAGACTTAGATACTAAGGGTTCTTGTAGGCATGAACCTAAGTTACGAATTTGACTATTGATCCACACATCAATATTTTTCATTCTAACTCCACCACTTGTTTTACATTCCTATCGTGCCTAAACTCATCCAAGCTTATGAAAATCATTCTTTCAAGATATCTACTCCACATACCCTTCATTTTTCATATGAAATATGAGTTCAAAAGTGATTTTGGTGGTTTTTAAAGTAGGGTTTCAATTTCATCCGAATTTCTAACATTTCATATTTGACAAAACCTTTCCTTTTTCAATGTTCTTGCCTTCTATATATGAATACCTACTATCTAACATCTCTATACATATACAAGACTACATTTTTATGATCATCAATGCATAGAAATAAAAATAACTCTATGATCATACATGTACATGAAGATATGAATATCTAAACCTTAGATCTACTAAATATAATGCATGAATCATAGATCTCATGGCACGAGCAACAATATATATACAAGATCTCTACTTTACATGCATGAACAAGAAGATATCTTAACATAAACACATCTAAACACTAGATCCATGTCTTGTGATGGCTTGATATTCTTTTTCATGTGTTTTCATATCCGTAGCAAGAGCTCATTGGGATTAAATGAGAAAACACACAAGATATAGCTTTGCCATTACAAGATTAGGAAGAACAAAGCTTAAATACACATACCAATGGAGTCTTGAAGGAGAAAAGAAGTGGAAACAAGTTGGAAATGTGAGAGGAAGGGGGAGAGGGGGCTCACGGCACAAGGAAAGAAAAAGAGAGAGTTTTTACTCTTTTGTAAAAATTGAAACAAGAAGAAATGAAGAGAGAGAGAGAGAAAAATATGTTTATATATGAAGTGAATTAGGGTTTTAGTTAATAAAATTGAGTTAAATAAATCAACGGAGAGGGAAAACAAGGGGAGGGGGGGGCGATGGCCATTAGCTAGTGTGTGTGTGTTTGAAATTTTGATATTTTGTAATTTAGTAAATTAAAATGTAATAAATGTGATAATTATTTAAGAGACAAAATTTCTTGGAAAAGAAAATTGAAATAAGTAGTTGTAAGGATGTAAGAATAGGGTATGGGTAGTGTGTAGTGTAGGTTGTACTTGTGAATAGTAGACAAGACATCTACTTTACCGGTTGTAACGAAAACACGGAAAAGCTATAACTATAATTTTTATAGCTCGAAAAATTATAAAATTGATATTTTTGGAATCCTTATAAAATTACGGTTCTAATGAATATTCCAGAACATTTTTCTGAATCCGTGGCCCGGGGCATGCTTTTCCGTAATTGAGCTCGGGAAGGCTCGGAATTGAAAAATTCCCAAATTTAAAACTTTGAAAGGTCTAAAATATACTTTAGAACAATAGTCAACTTCATTTACTTTATAAAAGTTTGTTTTATTATGAAACCGAAGGAAAGCTGGATTTAGGGTTCCTAGGCTTCTCTCACTAGACTCAAACTAGACCGGATTAGGGTTTCGCTTCCAACTCTCGGGGGTTTCTTGACTACTGAGAATACCAGGTGTAGACGCCCAATTTTTGCTCAATTTAAGGCTCAAATTTATGATAAAAATTAGTATTATGTCAAGCTCACAAAAAAATAGTAAAAATAGATAAAAATAAAAAAATAGCACAAAAAATCAAAAATAGCAAAAATAAGTAGTAAGGTTAATAAATAAAAAAAATGAGAGAAAAAAGACAAGGTGAAAAAAAAACAGTGTGTCTTTTCCAAAATAAACAAGAAAAAAAGAAAAAATACATTATTATTAAAAAAAATTATTTGAGCTTGAGATATAATACATATTTTTGTTATAAATTGTTCATAAAGATAATTAGACAAATTTTCAAAAATTATTTTGTTTAATTTTGAATGAGTCTTAAAGTTTAAATTTGTTGGACCCAACCAGGCACAGGCCAACGGCCTAACAGTTAAGACCACTGACCCATATGACTAGACCAGCCATAGGACCTGGGTTTGATTCCATGAAGAGGCATATAAGGATGAGGATTCAATGTCGGCATGGGATAGACTGGATTTGTATTAAATGTGTGCGAAAATCAAGCCTCGAACAGCCCTAATTTTTTAGTTGAAAATTGGGAAAATTTTCGAAAATCTGGAAAAATTGAAGAATCATCAATGGCGGTTGATCAAATTCAATGAATTTGAACGATTCAATTGATCCTATATAGAGATAGGATCGAATATTCAAGGATTTGATCATCAATTTCATCAGTTACGAATGAATCAAATTCCAATTTTCGAATTAAATTTTTTGCGAAAAATTTGGAAGTCATTAAATGCAATTCGTAACTGAAATCTCTCAAAAAATTTGGAATCAAACAGGTTCCTGGGGGAAGAAAGCAAATTGATTGTTGGTTTCAGTCTACTCGTGCAGTCAGCAGTCAACAATCAACGGTCAATGGTCAACGGTCCACATCCAGATCAGCGCTCCAGATCTGATCCGAACGATCCAACGGTCCAGGTAAGTTTGGATTAAATTTTTCAATCTAAAATATTTTCATATAGCCTTAAATTTGCTATGAAAATAATAAAAGTTTTCATCAAATTATTTTCATAAATTTGCTATGAAAATAATCAAGTTTTCATCAAATTATTTTCATAAATTTGCTATGAAAATAATCCAAGTTTTCATCAAATTATTTTCATAAATTTGCTATGAAAATAATCCAAGTTTTCATCAAATTGTTTTCATAAATTTGCTATGGAAATAATAAATTTTTCAATCAAACTATTTTCATAAATTTGCTATGAAAATAACCAAGTTTTCATCCAAATTATTTTCATAAATTTGCTATGGAAATAATCAAGTTTTCAATCAAATTATTTTCATAAATTTGCTATGAAAATAATCAAAGTTTTCATCAAATTATTTTCATAAATTTGCTATGAAAATAATCAAGTTTTCATCAAATTATTCTCATAAAATTGCTATGAAAATAATCAAGTTTTCATCAAATTATTCTCATAAATTTGCTATGAAAATAATCAAAGTTTTCATCAAATTGTTTTAATGAATTTGCTATGAAAATAATCCAAGTTTTCATCAAATTATTTTCATAAATTTGCTATGAAAATAATCAAGTTTTCATCCAAATTATTTTCATAAATTTGCTATGGAAATGATAAAGTTTTCAATCAAATTATTTTCATAAATTTGCTATGAAAATAATCAAAGTTTTCATCAAATTTTTTCACAAATTTGCTATGAAAATAATCAAGTTTTCATCAAATTGTTTTCATAAATTTGCTATGAAAATAATCAAGCTTTCATCAAATTGTTTTCATAAATTTGCTATGAAAATAATCAAGCTTTCATCAAATTGTTTTCATAAATTTGCTATGAAAATAATCCAAGTTTTCATCAAATTGTTTTCATAAATTTGCTATGAAAATAATCCAAGCTTTCACCAAATTGTTTTCACAAAATTTGCTATGAAAATAATCAAGTTTTCATCAAATTATTTTCATAAATATGCTATGAAAATAATCCAAGTTTTCAGTCAAATTATTTTCATAAATTTGCTATGAAAATAATCAAAGTTTTCATCAAATTATTTTCATAAATTTGCTATGAAAATTGTCACGCTCCGAAGGGTACCTTAAATGTGGCAGTCCGCCGTACACAATATTAAAGCCTAAGAATGACCACCTCAGTCACGCGAAGGCTTCCATACTATGTACAAGGCGTCTAACACATAGAGGAGACACATCGGAATGATACGTTTTATGTTGATACAATTGAGTAACAATGTAAAGGAAATACAATCCACTATACTCCAAATACAAAACACTATACTTCAAAATACAGTTCATCAAACTTCAATTACATTCATCCCAAGACTTCACTACATAAAACTATTACAAGGCAAATCGTAAAGCTTAGCCAAAAACTTCAAGCATTCTTATATCTTGCCGGAATCCCGAAGTCATTCTCACTTCAACCATCTCGGTCCCCACTTAGCATTCTTGGAATAACCTGCTCATTTAAACAACTATTGGGGTATAAGCTACACTAGCTTAGTGAGAATTCCTTAATTCGTACCATAACAAACAAGTTATTAATCAATCATATGCTATGCATGAACAAACACTGAGCAAGCAATTATGCATGGGTAACCGGAACCCACACACAGAACGATTTACGCCCTCCGTATCTTGGGTTAGGAATGGTATTGAGTCTACACCCGCATCTAGTCCCCAAGCCCTCGGCTCTTAGCACTCGACTCGGCTAGGCTCATCCAAGGATGCATCCACATGCGCCTTAGTACCCCATAATGAGCTCTGGCACCGGGCTCGTTATCAAACGAGGCAACAACGGACCATACCGATCGACCTGCGTAGGAGTAGCATGCTACCAAATGCAATATGTCCAATGCGATGCATGATCAATTTACTTTTTGCTTAGGTCAAAATATTTATACATTCTTTAGAATGACCAGCAATATCACACATATAACATAATAATAGAACGTGCAGTTATCCAATCAAATCATGGTTTCGATATGCTTTAGTATTCTTTGGCATACATTCATCACAGTCTCATCATATATCCCATCCCCATTCATATCGATTTTTATCTTGTTCCTAAATTCTAATGCGACTAATACAAGCACAATCAAGGTAACAAAACAAGGAGAAAACTCACTCGCCATTGGATCACCGGTCTTCTAGTAATAATAATCCGGTGGTAGGGAATCGTCGAACTCGGGATAACCTAAAAAGGAAGAAATACTCTAATAAGTATTTCAACTCAAACTAATCCAACGACTTCATACGAACTTATCAAATTCGTAATTCGCGTCCTAAGCGGGAATTCCAACTTAAAACGGCCATAACTTGGTCATTTTAACTCGGAATCTCGCAAATTTTATATCGATTTCTATCTACTTCGGAAGAGCTTTCTAAATATGAAGTTTAAATCAAGTTTTGAAAATATCTAAGCCTCGGAAATGAGGGATCAGATCTGTACAGCGGTACATAGTTCCAAAATGCGGTTTTCATGAATGCACTTGAGATTCCTAAGTGTAAAATGAAACTAAATGCAATGGTAATGATTTCCCTATCATGAATGTCATGATATGAACTCTAATGAGCCTAAGTTCTTATAGCCTTTAGGTTTAAAGAATTTACATAAACTTTTCTTAGAAAACCATTTCATATTAATGTTTAACAAGTGAGTTTACTACACTTAGTCACACCTACATATTACAAGGATTTTCTTTAGGAAAACTCTATTTTGCTTAAAGAATTTTGACCCTCATATTAGTTATATCCTAAGGCCTTTATTTCTTAATAAAATCTTCATTTATAAACTTTTAAGTGGGTCCTTTACTAGGGGTTTCCAAAAATCCGAATTTAGTAAAGTCCATTTTCAAGTTGATTTCTTTAGGAAAAATGTATTCTATACTTAAAACTTTAAGTGTTTATTATACCTATATCCTAAGGACTCCATTTATTTAAGAAAATACCATTTTTGAAGTTGGAAAAATAGTGTTTCTAACCATCTATCCATTATTACGAATTTTGCCTACAAGACTTCTATTAGACTTCATTTCTTGTTTCCAACATTTTCTTTAGAAAAATCTCATTTAGACTCATGAAAAAATACTACCAAACATTATCTATTACCTATAGGCTCCATTTCTCTTGTAAAATATATGTTTAGAAGTTGATAAAGGTGTTTTTATCCTAGGTTTCCAAAGTCATCCGAATTTACACAAGTTCATTTCTTGAAAAGTGTTTTCCTTTTTGACTTTATTAACTTATCTAACCATAGATCTATATACTAAGAAGGTTATTTACTAAGGACAAAAACATTAAAGACCATTAATGCACATAAACTCAAAATAAAGATGAGATCTTAAATGTCTACATGAATATGAGTAGTAAAATGATAGATCTATTATTTCATATGCTCAAATGAGTTTTGAAAACATAAAAACTATATTTTTATAAAAGATCTTTTGTTTAAAACTTTTTGTTGGAGAAACATAAAGCTTTTGGCATGAAAACTCCTTTAAATGCTAGATCCACTTTGTAATGGTTCGGTATTTTGTCTTGATATCTCATTGTCCCTACCAAAAGATCATGGGGACATTTGGTTGAAATATCCAAGAATCACTTAGCCATAACAAATATCTAAAGGTGGAAGGAGGTAAAAGCTTACTTACTTGAAGTAAAATAGGAGATGGAAAGAAGAAATGGAAGTTGTGTGTGTGTGTGTGTGTGGGGACAAAAGCTCACGGCAAAGGAGGGGAAATGGGGAGAGAAATGAGAGCTTTTACACTTTGCAAAAGTTTGAAAGTGGAAGAATGAAGAGAGAGAGAGAAAGTAGTTTATATATTAAATGGAATTAGGTTAAAATGGAATAAAACAAATAGAAAAAGAATTTGCAAATTGGAACTTGTTGGGGAGGGTTTCACGCCAACCAATGCATGGGGAGGAGGAAAAAGTTTGACTTGATTTTGTTTTGATTGATTTATCTTTGATGTGTAAGTTGTCATAACTTGTATGGAAAGTTAAGGGACAAAAAGCCTTTGAAAAGGGGAGGTGATTGAGTGATGGTAAGGATTGAATTATAGAGTGTGCTAATAGGTAGTATAGGTGGTATAGGTGGTACTTTTTGAGTAGTAGTGAATAATTGACAAGACAATTTAATTTCCGATAGTAATGAAATACGAATAAAAAGGCTATAACTATATTTTTCATAACCTGAAAAATTATGAAAAATATATTTTTGAAATCCTTATTTTATTTCAGTTCAAATGAGTATTCATAAAGAAAGTTTTGAAATTCTAGTTCCGGGGCACGCTTTTCTATAATGGGTCTCAGGATGACCCGGAGTTGAAATTTTCTCAAAATCTGATCTTTTCTTGGTTTGAAATATAATCAAGAACTATATCAAAAATTAATTTTTCTTATAAAAATTTCTTATTTAGAAACCGAGGAAAAGCTGGAATTAGGGTTTCTAAGTCTTTCTCACAAATCTTGAATTAAACCGGGTTAGGGTTTCATTTTCCGGTTTCTGAAGTTTACTTGTTTACTAGGAAATCTGGGTATACATTATAAAAAAATAATAATAATAAAATTGTGTAATGAAATAAGATGAATAGTGCAAAAGACTAATCAATTACCGGTAAAAATGAAAATACGATAAAAAGGTTATAATTGTAACTTTTATAACCCGAAAAATTATATAACTGATATATTTAGAAATCTCGTGGAATTACGAGTCTAATGGTACTAATGGTATATTTTTGATATCTCGAGCCCCGGGATACGCTTTTCGAAGTCTGTATCCGAACGGGTTCAAAATAGGTCAAAAATTTACTAACCTTATGTTTTTAAATAAACTTATATTACTACGAGCTATGCTACATATTTAAACTACCTTTCGGCCTCTAGAGTTAGGGGCGCTAGATTGCCGGACTTACACTATTGTATTCCGGTTAGGGTTTCCGGATGATTTTCCGGTTTAGACCTTTGCCAAATTGGAAACTGAGATTTTCTGTTTATACAACGTATTTAGTTTGAGAAATTTATTTTAAATTTTATTTTTATAAGTACTTAATATCTCTTACTGCTTTTCAGAAATCCTGAATTGAATTATTATATCCGGAGTTATATCGGTAATGGTTACCAGATATGATTTTCTTGAGTTTGAGTCAAATATCGATTTTTGGAATGATTTTGGGGAAATCTTGATTTTTATAATTTTCTTTGAAAAAGGATCTTCATAGTGTTTTGTTTTCGAATTTATTTTTGCTTCGATTTAAGGTTTTATGAACAATTGGTTAACTTAAGGATTATCTAATTTGTTATTTTGTTTCTTGAATTCTTTCTTCTTAAGATTACGAGATTTCAATTTCTAACTCGTTCTATGATTCTTGGGAGTTTGATTTGATCGTTAGGGCTTTATTGTGATTTCCGTCTCTTAGGATTATTAGTCTAGTCGTTTGGGGAATTTCTAAAGTCTATATTTTATTATTGGCAGATAAAGTTTTCTTAATCGTGCTAAAGCCTAATTATGGAATTGGCCTTTGACGATTTCCTGATCCTTCAAATTGTCATGTTATGGATTAACTTGCTTTTTAGCAATTTATCACTGTGTTTTATTTTTATCC
Organism: Combretum micranthum; assembly: GCA_024138025.1. Lineage (NCBI taxonomy): Eukaryota > Viridiplantae > Streptophyta > Magnoliopsida > Myrtales > Combretaceae > Combretum > Combretum micranthum. Next base: position 81,660 of record JAMXBD010003569.1, read on the forward strand.
CTATTTTTAAGAATTATAGATTAGGTAAGCAGTTTATCTTACGTAATGGTTTTTGGACTTAAGGACTTTTGTAGTCCTTATTTTATTTTTAGATTTTCTCAAGACTAATGAATTCTCACTTTCGTTTATATTTCAAGACTCGTTCAAAGTTCGGTTTTAATTTGGAGTGATTTTTAGGATTTATTTTCGAAGTTCATCGTAGAATTATTTACTGAAATTTTCCGGGGCTTACAAAAATAATCCAAGTTTTCATCAAATTATTTTCATAAATTTGCTATGAAAATAATCCAAGTTTTCATCAAATTATTTTCATAAATTTGCTATGAAAAAAATCAAGTTTTCATCAAATTATTTTCATAAATTTGCTATGAAATAATCGAGTTTTCATCAAATTATTTTCATAAATTTGCTATGAAAAAATCCAAGTTTTCATCAAATTATTTTCATAAATTAGCTATGAAAATAGTCATCCAAAAGTTTTCAATCAAAATATTTTCATATAGCATTAAATTATGCTATGAAAATATTCAATCAAGTTTAATCAAAATTGATTTTTCATGTAGCATTAAATTAGCCATGAATTATCATAAAATGATTTTAAAGAAAAATGATTTTGGACTTAGAAAAATTGCATTTTCATGAAATGAAAATCAATTGATTAGATCATAGGATCATAAAAAATGGTTTCATAAAAATTCAAAATTTAATGAATTTAAAGTGAAAAGAGTTCAAAAATTAAAATTGATCAACAAACTAAGGTTCTTTTCAAAAGAACTACGTTTTGTCTGATCTTGATTAGCGAGTACGTAGGCACCTACAGGGCGACATTAAAAAAATGAAAAAAATGTTTTTGTTTTTTTTTAATAATATTGTGAATAAATATTTTGTAAATATAAGATGTTTTGTTGATATTCATATTCTAAAAAAAAAATAGAAAAATGTGACTTATAAACATTTGTTTTGTTTCATTTGAGTTTTTGAGTATGAAAAGGATAAATTATAAGTTTAAAATTCCAAAAGTGGTAACCATTTGGTTTTAATAGGTTAGCCCCCGAATCTATGATATCTAGTTAAAAAAAAGTTTGGTTTTTAAATCAATTTTTCACAGACTAGTAGCTAAGTTAGGATCAACCAACCCATTGATCCTAGCTTTTTATTTTTTCCCGATTTATATAGAGTGGCGACTCTAAAATGCTTTTTCAAAAATTAAAATTTCTTTTAACCCCTAGTCGATGATTCATGTTAAATGGGTTCGGGTTTAATGTGAATCGGGTTAGGAGAAATGAACCAGATAATGAAAAAATCCAGGCTCGACACTGGGGTTTACAACCTCCCCACCTTAAATAAAGTTTTTTCCTCAAAACGGAACTGACGTACCTTGTCCTTCAAATATCTCGAGGTACTTCCTCCGGATTTCATCTTCAGCTTCCCAGGTTGCTTCCTCAAAGGCATGATTCCTCCATAACACTTTAACGTAGTGAATGTCTTTGTTTCGTAGCCTTTGAGTTTTCTTATCCAATATCTTCACTGGGTGTTCCTCATATGTCAGGTTTTCCTTTAGCTGAATTGGTTCCAACTCCAGAATCCTTTCTGGGTCAGCAACGTACCTCCTCAATACTGACACATGGAATACATTGTGGATCCCGGACAAATTTGGTGTCAGGGCTAGCCGATATGCCAGATCTCCGACCCTATCCAAGATTTCAAAAGGTCCAATGTATCTTGGGCTTAACTTCCCTTGTGTACGCATCCTCTTAATACTTTTAATCGGATTTATCTTTAGGTACACATGATCACCCACCTTGAACTCAAGTTCTCTTCTTTTCAAATCTGCCAAACTCTTTTGCCGATCCTAAGCTTCTTTCATTTTCTGCTGAATCAACCTTACTTTATCTGCGGCTTCTTGTACCAATTCCAGCCCAATTGCTACCTTTTCTACTTCATCCCAAAACAAAGGGGATCTACAGCACCATCCATACAAAGCTTTATACGGTGGCATCTGGATGGTGGAGTGATAGTTGTTATTGTAGGCAAACTCAATTAGGTGTACATGACTATCCCAATTCCCTTTGAATTCCAAGGCACACGCTCTCAACATGTCTTCCAGGGTTTGGATCATCCGCTCAGACTGTCCATCGGTCTGAAGGTGATAAGCCGTACTAAAGTGCAATTTAGTGCCCAGGCTCTTTTGTAGGCTTGTCCAAAATTTGGACACAAATCTCGGGTCTCTATCGGAAATAATCCCTGCAGGTATGCCATGTAACCTTACGATCTCTCTGATATAGATCTTGGCTAATCTTTCCATTGAGTAGGTCATATTTATGGGCAAGAAATGCGCCGACTTGGTCAATCGATCCACTATCACCCATATTGCATCACAACCAGATGGAGTCTTAGGAAAACCACACACAAAATCCATGGATATCTGGTCCCACTTCCATTCGGGAATGGGTAAGGGCTTCAGCAGTCCACCCTGTTACGCCCCAGCGGGTACCCTAAACGTGACAGCCCGCCGTACGCAATATTAAAACTTAAGAATGACTACCTCAGTCACTCGAAAGCTTCCATATCGGTACAAGGCGTACATTCACAACAAAGGGAGACCGGTGGAGTAATGCATTTTAAGACATTGGCAGCGGAACATGCAAAATAACACTTAATATATATCATTGAAATAAAAGTCTTACAGCTTCTAAGGGGCATTCCCCCGATAATTCATAATAACATGGTTCTAAATAACATAACTAAAGCTAGAAGATTTTAGAAGAAATCTACTCTATAACTTCAAAATAGATTGCCTCCAAAAGCTTCTCAAAATAAGGATTCTACCCGGGAAATCAAGGTGGTCTCGGGTGCAAAAGATAATCCTGCAATATCAAAAGTCTATAGGAGTATAAGCATGACTAGCTTAGTGAGATATTCCTTACGCAATAGTACTCATAACAATCAAACAAGTTTATTAATCAAGCATATGAATGCAACAACATATGATCAAACATTACATACGACTATCCGGTTTCGTATGTTTGATGGATTTACCCCTCCATCGGTGGTTAGGGAATGCTTTGAACTGGGTCCCGAACAACCTCCTCAAGTTTGCGCGCGTCTTGGGGTTCCAACGAACCGTACTACTAGTCCCCGGGCCTTCCATGCCCAAAGCGATCGATCCGGCTCGGCTACACCTTGAGGCCGTATTCCCCGTACGTCCTAACCCTCAAGATGTAGCTAGGCAGCTTACCTTTCCGGTCCCACGCTGAGGAGTAGTAGCAAAACTTCGAAATGATATTCTAAGTGATATGCATGAGCAATTTATTATATGGGATTTCAATATGGCATTAAATCATTTAAAGCGATCAAACAATATTTGCACACATAACAATACATACATGGAAACATTTATATCAATCACAAATCGGGTTCCGATATACTTATCGTTCATTGATCGCACACAATGAATCACATACATAATTCCCATAATATCCCACATGCATATCAATTTTATCTTTTCCTACATCTAGTGCTCTATTCTACAAGCACATGCGCGAATACATAAGCGTAAAGGAAACTCACTCGTCCATAGCGCTCTAGGAGTCGAAGTAATCCTCGGGGAAGACAAGATCGTGATCCTCGACACCTAAACAAAAGAAATACCCAACATGAGTATTTCATCCAAGATCTATTCAAGTTCTATACTTCTATCTTAAAGAATTCGTAAAAATCGTATGGAATGGAAATTCCAACTTAAAATGGCCATAACTTGCTCATTTTAACTCGGAATTTCGCATATTATATACCGATTTCTACCTACTCGAAAAGATCTATCTATTTCTAAGGTTATTTTTCAAAAGAAGTTATTTGGTCTCGGAATAGTAGCGTACAGATTTGATACGAATTTTCCAAACTTCAAAACTAGAGTTTTCAAACCTTTCTTCACTCAAGGGCTTTTGTACAAAAGTATAGATATATTGTATGGTTGAAAAATCCCTTGAATAACATATATACTCAAACCATAAGCATGAATTTAGTGGTTTGTCTCAACAATGTTCTTGTAGTACAATATGTTTTGAAAGTGAGATAAGCTTAATTTTTGTAAAGAAATTAGTTTTAAGAAAATTTCTTATTTTACTAAAAGTAAGCATCTCTTTCTTTTAACTCCATTTCTTAAATAAAAGTAGATTTAATCTCTTTCAAATTTCTACTACCTTATTTCTAATGTTTTGGAAAACATAATCTTTCTAAATACTTCATGGTTATATCCACTTTTAAAAGAAATCATCTTATAAGTAAATTTTGAAAAACTTATCTTAGACTTTAGTGTTGGTGGAAAACTTTGACAATTGAATTTAAGAAATCCTTTGTTTAGGTCTAAAGAAACTTTCTTATTTCTTTGAAAAGAGAATTTATAACTTTACTTTATGTATTTCTTGGTGAAAACCACATATTATTACTAAAACTTGAGCTAGCTTATCTAACTTTAGAAGAATATTTGTTTAAGATAATTTCAAATCTTTAAGGAAAATAACTTCTTATGTGACAAAATTTATATTTAAAAAGAGTTCTTATTCTTATTTTAAGAAAACTCATTTCTATTATGATTGAGACAATAACAACATATTCATGCATGAATGAGAATATGTAACCATGAAAAATATAAAAACAACATAATAAAATAAATAAGAGCATAAAAGTAAAGTCAAGTATTGGGAACCTTAGCTTCATCAAGGTATCCCGGGACTAAGAATAGACTAGTCCTTAAAAGAAAAGAAAAGCAAGGAAATAAAATTGTTTTGACTTGATATGGACAAGTCTAAGACTAGAAAGACTAGTCTTAATATCAACTAGAAATTAAATAAATTGCAATACTTGAAAGTAAATAAATAACAAGTGAGCTTATATGCTCTAAATAAACATATATATATATAGATAATACAAATAATAACAATATCAACATAATAGTAACATAAAGAAAATAAGAACATGAACAAAAACAAAACATGAATAAATTGTTGCTTCTTTAACTCAATGAGTCTAAGAAACATACACTAAACTCATGTTAAGTTATATGAACATGATGAGTATATAAGAGAAGTTTTACCTAAAGTTTATGTGTTGGTTGAAGAAGAAAAGAATGGGTTGTTGTATTATGTGAGACTTAGTTTTCTAAAGAAAAGAAGAGACTTGAGAGAGGTTTTGGGAGAGGAATTTTGTGGAGTGATTTTGAGAGAGTTTTAGTATGAAATAATTATTTTTGTTTGTTTTGTAATAAAAGAAGTAATGTGTAAGGTATGATGTGATTAAAGTTGTATGGGGAAGGTAAATTGTAAGATATATGTATGGTAGAGTGTAAGAATAGAGTGTAAGAAAAAGTAGAGATAGGTGAATAGTAATGAATAGTAGAAAAGTACTATGAATAGTAGACTAGACAATTAAAATACCGGTAGTAAAGAAAATACGTGTAAAAGCCTATATCTGTTATTTTTAGATACCGAAAAATTCTAAAACTGATATTTTTGAAAACCTTATATTTTTAAAATCTATTGGTGTTGTCGGAATATTTTTGCTATCCGGTGCTCCGGGGCACGGTTTTCGAAAACTGATCCCGATCGGATCCGAAGGACACTAGAAAAATTCGAATATGATATTTTTAGGCTTCCCTATATTATTACGAACATTTCCACAATTATTCAATTTCGTTTTCTAGGGTTTAAGAACACGGGATTGCCGGATCTAGCACTAGACTAATCATATCTAGGTTAATTTTAGGGTTTCATTTCAACTTCCGGTTCTTAGGGTTTGCTAATATTATCGAAAAATCTAGGGGCTTACAACCTACCCTCCTTAAAGAAAGTTTTGTCCTCAAAACTTGGCTATCGTACCTGATTCCTCGAAAAGATTCGGATATTTACGTCGGATCTCATCCTCGGCTTCCCAAGTTGCCTCCTCATGGGTGTGATTCCTCCAGAGGACTTTGACATATTTGATCCCTTTGTTCCCAAGCTTTTGGACTTTTCTATCCAAAATCATTACCGGGTGTTCCTCATAAGTGAGGTTCTCCTTTAGCAACACTGGCTCTAACTCTACTACTCGTTCCGGATCCGCTACATGCTTGCGTAAGACCGATACATGAAACACGTTGTGCACACCTGACAGGTTTGGCGGTAAGGCTAGGCGATAGGCTAGATCTCCCACTCGTTCAAGCACTTCAAAAGGTCCAATGTACAGTGGGCTCAACTTTCCTTGTGAGTGTACCCGATGTATAATCTTGATTAGATTTATCTTTAAGTATACATGGTCTCCTTCTTGAAATTCGAGAACTCGCCATTTCAGATCTGCCCAGCTTTTCTGTCTATCTTGGGCCTCTTTCATTCGCTGTCGGATTGTTTTCACTTTGTCTGCTGCATCTTGTACTAAATCCGGTCCAATAGCGAGCTTTTCGACATCATCCCAAAATAGAGGCGATCTACAGCGTCGTCCGTACAAAGCTTCATATGGCGGCATTTGTATGGTCGAGTGATAGCTGTTGTTGTAGGCAAACTCTATGAGCGGCAAATGAGCATCCCAGCTTCCTTTAAATTCCATAACACAGGCACGCAACATGTCTTCCAAGGTTTGGATCGTCCGTTCCGATTGTCCATCGGTTTGGGGGTGATAAGCTGTGCTAAAGTGCAACTTTGTCCCCATACACTTTGTAAACTTGTCCAAAACTTAGACACGAATCTGGGATCTCGGTCTGACACAATTCCAGCAGGTACTCCATGTAAACGTACTATTTCCCTTATGTACAGCTTGGCTAGCTTGTCCATTGAGTACGTCATGTTGATTGGTATGAAATGAGCCGATTTGGTCAAGCGATCACCACGACCCATATGGCATCATACCTGCCGTTGTCCTTGGTAGACCACACACGAAATCCATCGAGATTTGATCCCACTTCCACTCAGGTATTGGCAAAGGCTTTAGCAATCCTCCCCTTTGATGTTCCACCTTTACTTGTTGGCAAGTTGGGCACTTCATCACAAATCAGCTACATCCCGTTTCATCCCATTCCACCAAAAGTGGCTCTTAAGATCTTGATACATCTTAGTTCCTCCCGGATGTATTGTGTATCCTGAGTTATGAGCTTCACTCATGATTTCCTTTCTCATATCCTCATCATCTGGCACACATAACCTTCCCTTCATCCTTACTACATCCTCGTCATCTACGGTGAAATCAGTATACTTCTCCGCTTGTACTTCCCGTTTGATCCTTTGTATGACTTCATCATATCGTTGAGCTTCTTTAATTCGTTCCACAAGGGTTGGTTCCATCACCAAGCTAGATATTTCCACCTCCACATCTCCTCCAATGAATTCAATACTTAGCTTTTCGAATTCTCTTACCAACTCCTTTTGGTCGGTCAACAAAGCGGCAACTTCCTCATGATTCTTCCGACTCAAGGCATCCGCGACGGCATTACTTTTCCTGGACAATAGTTGATCCAAGATCATAGTCCTTTATAAGCTCTAACCATCTCCGTTGTCTCATATTCAACTCCTTTGAGTGAATAGATACTTGAGGCTTTTGTGATCCGTATATATTTCGCATCTTTGTCCATACAAGTGATGCCTCCATATCTTGAGTGCGAAAACAACGGCAGCTAGCTCCAAGTCATGCGTCGGATAATTTTGCTCGTGTGGTCTCAACTGTCGCGAAGCATAAGCAATCACTTTTCCTTCTTGCATTAGCACACATCCAAGACCATTTCTTGATGCATCGCTATGCACCGTGTAAGGCTTCTCAGGGTTTGGCAAAACAAGTATCGGTGCGGATACAAGCTTTTGCTTGAGCTCTTGAAAACTCCTTTCTCTTTTATCGGTCCAAAACTTCTCATTCTTTTGAGTAAGTTGTGTTAACGGCTTGGCTATAGTCGAGAAATTCTTTACAAACTTTCGATAATAGCCAGCTAGACCAAGAAAGCTTCTACTTCCGTTACCGTCTTTGGTTGCTTCCACTCCATCACTGCCTTAATCTTTTCAGGATCAACCGATATGCCACTTCCTGAAACAACATGTCCTAAAAAGGAATCTTATCCAACCAAAAGTCACACTTTGACAATTTGGCATACAACTTATGTTCTCTTAACGTCCGAAGCGCCATACGGAGGTGTTCCTCATGTTCCTCTCGTGTGGTTGAGTAGACCAAAATGTCGTCGATGAAAACTATAACGCACTTAAGGGCTTATAGATTCGATTCATCAAGTCCATGAAAGCGACAGGTGCATTTGTCAATCCAAAAGACATTACTAAGAACTCATAATGTCCATATCGAGTTCGAAAAGCAGTCTTTGGTACATCCTCCGGCCTTACTCTTAACTGATGATATCCAGATCTCAAGTCGATGCGTGAAAACACGCTTGCTCCTTGCAACTGATCAAAGAGATCATCAATCCGGGGTAATGGATACTTATTCTTGATTGTAACCTTATTCAACTCCCGGTAATCGACACATAACCTCATGGATCCATCCTTCTTCTTAACGAACAAAACTGGTGCTCCCCATGGTGATACACTTGGGCGTATAAATCCTTGATCCAGAAGCTCTTGTAATTGCTTCTTGAGTTCCTTCAACTCTACCGGTGCCATGCGGTATGGAGCTTTTGATATCGGCTCGGTATTTGGCATCAAGCTAATCTCAAAATCGATCTCCCTTTGGTGGCAATCCAGGTAATTCCTTAGGAAAAATCAGGAAACTCATTGACTATGGGTATATCCTCCACCTTTGGTTCTTCACCTTCTTCTTCTATAGCATTGATTTGTTGGTCAATCTCCTTCTCATCCGTCACCAACTCAAGCGAACTTAATCCTTGCCTCCTTACGACCGTGGATTCTCCTTTAAACTCAATATCCTTCCCATATACATCCTTAAAATTCACCTTCTTCTCTCGACAATCTACCGTGGCTTTAACATGGGTCAACCAACTCATTCCAAGAATTACTTCATACTTATTCATCTCCAACACGATCAAATCACTTGTCGTATGGTGACCTTGGATCTCTAAAGGGCATTCCTTCAACATCTCTTGGGTGGTTACGACGCTACCCGTGGGTGTCTTTATCTTGAAGCTGGTAGCGGTGGTGACTATAGGTAATCCACTCTTCTTAGCAAGGTTGGGGGTGATAAACGAATGGGTGGCTCCGGTATCAAACAAGGCGTAAGCGGTCTCGTTAGCTACTCGTATACTTCCTGCGTTTAACACGCACTAGTTACTAACCATACTATACTTATCTAACTTTTCTAAAGCTTTAGGCTAAAGAGGTATAGGGATTCTATTGCGACAGATTAATAGCGTAAAAAGATACTATAAACAAAACGAAAGCTTAAGGTTAAGGCTAACCTGCAACGAGTCCATGATCATAGCCTTCGTTCCTCAAGGCAGCAAACTCACATCCTTCCTCATCATCTGCTTCCTCGCACATCCACTGGCCCTCCAGGTTGTAGACTCTCATTCCATGCATCGAGGTGCCAGAGCGGTTCCCATTTCCATTGCCATTGTTGGTTCTGACAAGGGCGGATCCTCCCGAGGTGTTGGATGACCTACAAGAGCATTTTTCCTCTTTGGGCATTCATTTGCAAAGTGCCCTGGCTGCTTGCACACATAGCAGACACTGGTATTCTTCTTGGGACACTCCAGATTTTATGATCTGGGCTGCCACAAAAGAACACTTGTTTTGCAATTGTGGGCAGACTTTGGATAATGCTTCCCTCGGCATTTCCAGCATGTGACATCTACCTTGGTCACCTCCCTCTGATTGCTTCCACTTCCTTTGAAACTTCCAAAGGTCTTAAACCTCTTATTTTTGAACCCAGAACTTGGTCCTTCATATGGCTTCCTTCCGAACACAAACACTTCTTCTCCGGAGCTTTTGTTTTCATCTTTTTAGCTCTTCTATAATTCGAGCCTTTTCCACTAGCCCCTTAAAACTTTTAACATCAAACTCCACCAAGCGAATCTTTAGTCTTCATCTAACCCATTCAAGAAAACTTGTCTCTTTAGCTCCTCGCTGTGCTTATAGGAGTCAGGAGCATACTGCAACAAGCGACTGAATTCGGTTTCGTACTGCTCGATGGTTCTCCCTTCTGAGTAGTAATGTTAAAGAACTCAGCACTGTACCGAACTCTGAGACTCCCTGGAAAGTAGTTCTCCAAGAACTCTTCTCGAAACATATCCCACGTAACTGGAGCAGGCAATTCTCGCTTCTTCGACTCCCACCATATGCGAGCATTGAACTTCAACATGAATGTCCCAAAACTGACTCTTAAGTGGTGGGGTACTTCATAACCATCAAACGATCTCTCAATCTGGGCCAACCAATCTTCGGCCTCAGCTGGTTTTCCGAAGGTTCCATCAAAGTAGGTATTACTTTTGATGAAATTGGCGAGCAAGTTTTGATGTGATCTTGGCGGTGGTGGTGGTGGAAATGGTGCAGCATGTGACTGTTCGCCGGGTGCTTCTACCGTAGCTTCAGGAGCATTCTGAGGTGGAGCAGGAGCTGGGTTATTTTGATTTTGTTGCTGAATCAAAATAGCTAATAACTGGTTCATCTGTCCAATGGCAGCTGCAAAGTCGTTTTGCTGGTTCGGGGCAGGAGCAGGGTTATTCTCGGTTGGTTACGGGGGTACTCCGCGTTCAGCTGGTACGTTGTTGGAATCTCTTTGTTCTCTATTCCTACGTCTTCTTGGACGGCTGTTTAATCGTTTAGATTTTAGTTTCTATTACGCTCCATACTAACGTTTACGAAATCACGGAAATCTCAAATATAAAGACTAGAAATTTAAATCAAGGTACAAAACTTAAGGAAATAAATTGACAAAATAGGGATTGATAGGAGTTTAATAAGAAATTATGAAATTCAAATACAATTCAAAGAAATTACAAAGTAAGAAATCAAAATCATGCATGTTAATCACAAAAGAGAAATAATATAATAAAACTAAAACAAAGGAATCTCATTATCAAGAAATCATTAGGTTACTTTTATTTGTTAAAACTTAACTACATCTTTTGATTAGTTGCGATTTAATACTAAGGCGTTGCGTCTTGGGTATACGACGTCTTCTTCTCATGGCTCCTTACTTCTTCTTGATCCTTCCGTTGAAATTTAGGGAAGTCCAGGGATGGTTTCGCCTTCTTCCACTTCGATCTTCGATTCCTTGCCTTTGGTCGTTGATGACACGGTTCGTTTCCGGCGTTACCTAAGGTTGTTGTATAGTCTTTTACGTAAACGTATTTTCTTTTAGTTTCAGAAAGCAAGTTAACTCTGTTTTTCTCCTGGTTGTACTTACGAGGGTTGTGTTCCTTAAGGCTTAAAACGTTTGGAAATCACTTTTTTCTTAAGGGTAGCAATTAATCCTAGGGCCATCTACATATCTTAGGTATGGTCATAGAACATGTGTTTCCCATAAATCCCCACTTCCTATAATTCTAGGATTCTTCCTAAAACTCTTATGGCTTAATCTTAAACTTATCCTATCTTAAGACTTCTATTTCTAACTTACTGTTTCTTTCCCTAATCTTGATGCTCTGATACCAACTTAAACTGTCACGCCCCAGCGGGTACCCTAAACGTGACAGCCCGCCGTACGCAATATTAAAACTTAAGAATGACTACCTCAGTCACTCGAAAGCTTCCATATCGGTACAAGGCGTACATTCACAACAAAGGGAGACCGGTGGAGTAATGCATTTTAAGACATTGGCAGCGGAACATGCAAAATAACACTTAATATATATTCATTGAAATAAAAGTCTTACAGCTTCTAAGGGGCATTCCCCGATAATTCATAATAACATGGTTCTAAATACATAACTAAAGCTAGAAGATTTTAGAAGAAATCTACTCTATAACTTCAAAATAGATTGCCTCCAAAAGCTTCTCAAAATAAGGATTCTACCCGGGAAATCAAGGTGGTCTCGGGTGCAAAAGATAATCCTGCAATATCAAAAGTCTATAGGAGTATAAGCATGACTAGCTTAGTGAGATATTCCTTACGCTAGTACTCATAACAACAATCAAACAAGTTTATTAATCAAGCATATGAATGCAACAATCATATGATCAAACATTACATACGACTATCCGGTTTCGTATGTTTGATGGATTTACCCCTCCATCGGTGGTTAGGGAATGCTTTGAACTGGGTCCCGAACAACCTCCTCAAGTTTGCGCGTCTTGGGGTTCCAACGAACCGTACTACTAGTCCCCGGGCCTTCCATGCCCAAAGCGATCGATCCGGCTCGGCTACACCTTGAGGCCGTATTCCCCGTACGTCCTAACCCTCAAGATGTAGCTAGGCAGCTTACCTTTCCGGTCCCACGCTGAGGAGTAGTAGCAAAACTTCGAAATGATATTCTAAGTGATATGCATGAGCAATTTATTATATGGGGATTTCAATATGGCATTAAATCATTTAAAGCGATCAAACAATATTTGCACACATAACAATACATACATGGAAACATTTATATCAATCACAAATCGGGTTCCGATATACTTATCGTTCATTGATCGCACACAATGAATCACATACATAATTCCCATATATCCCACATGCATATCAATTTTATCTTTTCCTACATCTAGTGCTCTATTCTACAAGCACATGCGCGAATACATAAGCGTAAAGGAAACTCACTCGTCCATAGCGCTCTAGGAGTCGAAGTAATCCTCGGGAAGACAAGATCGTGATCCTCGACACCTAAACAAAAGAAATACCCAACATGAGTATTTCATCCAAGATCTATTCAAGTTCTATACTTCTATCTTAAAGAATTCGTAAAAATCGTATGGAATGGAAATCCAACTTAAAATGGCCATAACTTGCTCATTTTAACTCGGAATTTCGCATATTATATACCGATTTCTACCTACTCGAAAAGATCTATCTATTTCTAAGGTTATTTTCATCAAAAGAAGTTATTTGGGTCTCGGAATAGTAGCGTACAGATTTGATACGAATTTTCCAAACTTCAAAACTAGAGTTTTCAAACTTTCTTCACTCAAGGGCTTTTGTACAAAAATATAGATATATGTATGGTTGAAAATCCCTTGAATACACATATATACTCAAACCATAAGCATGAATTTAGTGGTGTTGTCTCAACAATGTTCTTGTAGTACAATATGTTTTGAAAGTGAGATAAGCTTAATTTTTGTAAAGAAATTAGTTTTGTTAAGAAAATTTCTTATTTTACTAAAGTGAGCATCTCTTTCTTTTAACTCCATTTCTTAAATAAAAGTAGATTTAATCTCTTTCAAATTTCTACTACTTATTTCTAATGTTTTGGAAAACATAATCTTTCTAAATACTTCATGGTTATATCCACTTTTAAAAGAAATCATCTTATAAGTAAATTTTGAAAAACTTATCTTAGACTTTAGTGGGTGGAAAACTTTGACAATTGAATTTAAGAAATCCTTTGTTTAGGTCTAAGAAACTTTCTTATTTCTTTGAAAAGAGAATTTATAATAACTTTACTTTATGTATTTCTTGGTGAAAACCACATATTATTACTAAAACTTGAGCTAGCTTATCTAACTTTAGAAGAATATTTGTTTAAGATAATTTCAAACCTTTAAGGTAAATAACTTCTTATGTGACAAAATTTATATTTAAAAAGAGTTCTTATTCTTATTTTAAGAAAACTCATTTCTATTATGATTGAGACAATAACAACATATTCATGCATGAATGAGAATATGTAACCATGAAAAATATAAAAACAATATATAAAATAAATAAGAGCATAAAAGTAAAGTCAAGTATTGGGAACCTTAGCTTCATCAAGGTATCCCGGGACTAAGAATAGACTAGTTAAAAGAAAAGAAAAGCAAGGAAATAAAATTGTTTTGACTTGATATGGACAAGTCTAAGACTAGAAAGACTAGTCTTAATATGCAACAAGAAATAAATAAATTGCAAGACTTGAAATAAATAAATAACAAGTGAGCTTATATGCTCTAAATAAACATATATATATATAGAAAATACAAATAATAACAATATCAACATAATAGTAACATAAAGAAAATAAGAACATGAAAAAAAACAAAACATGAATAAATTGTTGCTTCTTTAACTCAATGAGTCTAAGAAACATACACTAAACTCATGTTAAGTTATATGAACATGATGAGTATATAAGAGAAGTTTTACCTAAAGTTTATGTGTTGGTTGAAGAAGAAAAGAATGGGTTGTTGTATTATGTGAGACTTGGTTTTCTAAAGAAAAGAAGAGACTTGAGAGAGTTTTGGGAGAGAATTTTGTGGAGTGATTTTGAGAGAGTTTTAGTATGAATTTTTGTTGTGTGAAAGAATGGAAGAGGAAGGGGTATTTATAGATTTTTGGAGTGGAAATTTGTGTGATTAAAATTAATTGGAATTGAAACAAAAATGAGGGCATAGAGGACATGGGGGGGGCGCGGTTTTGAGTATTATAGGGGGGAGAAATAATTTTTTTGTTTGTTTTGTATAAAAGAAGTAATGTGTAAGGTATGATGTGATTAAAGTTGTATGGGGGGAAATTGTAAGATATTGTATGGTAGAGTGTAAGAATAGAGTGTAAGAAAAAGTAGAAAGGTGAATAGTAATGAATAGTAGAAAAGTACTATGAATAGTAGACTAGACAATTAAAATACCGGTAGTAAAGAAAATACGCGTAAAAGGCCTATATCTGTTATTTTTAGATACCGAAAAATTCTAAAACTGATATTTTTGAAAACCTTATATTTTTATGAATCTATCGGTGTTGTCGGAAATTTTTGCTATCCGGTGCTCCGGGGCACGGTTTTCGAAAACTGATCCCGATCGGATCCGAAAGGATACTAGAAAAATTCGAATCTGATATTTTTAGGCTTCCCTATTTATTACGAATCATATTCCACAATTTTCAATTTCGTTTTTAGGGTTTAAGAACACGGGGTTGCGGATCTAGCTTCACTAGACTATCATATATCTAGGTTATTTTAAGGTTTCATTTCAACTTCCGGTTCTTAGGGTTTGCTAATATTATCGAAAAATCTAGGGGTTTACACACCCGGTCTCTGGTGCTCTACTTTCACCTGTTGGCATACTGGACACTTCATTACATAATCTGCCACATCTCACTTCATGCCATTCCACCAATAGCGCCTTTTCAAATCTTGATAGATTTTGGTGCCTCCCGGATGCATGGTATATCCGGAGTTATGTGCTTCACTCATTATCTCCTTCCTCAACTCCTTGTCCTCTGGTACACACAGCCTTCCTTTCATCCGGATCACATCTTCATCATCTATGGCAAAGTCAAGGTACTTTCCTGCTTGGGTTTCTCTTTTTATCTTTTGTATCACCTCGTCATACCTTTGGGCTTCTTTGATTCTCTATATGAGGGTCGGCTCCAGCGCCAGGTTGGATATCTCAAGTTCAGCGCTTTGGTCTATGAACTCAATCCTTAGCTTCTCAAACTCCTTAATCAAATCTTGTTGACTTGTGATCAAGGCCGCTACTTCCCCGTGATTCTTCCGACTTAGGGCATCAGCGACCGCATTTACTTTCCCTGGATAGTAATTTATTACCAGATCATAATCTTTTATTAATTCCAGCCACCTCCTTTGTCTCATGTTTAGCTCTTTCTGTGTGACCAGGTATTTAAGACTTTTATGATCTGTGTATATCTCACACCTTTGTCCATATAGATAATGTCTCCATAGCTTCAAAGCGAAGACAACGGCAGCTAATTCCAAATCATGTGTAGGGTAGTTTTGCTCATGTGGTCTCAATTGCCGAGAAGCATATGCAATAACCTTCCCTTCCTGCATCAAGACACATGCAAGGCCATTCCTTGAGGGGTCATTGTGTATATCTCACACCTTTGTCCATATAGAATGTCTCCATAGCTTCAAAACGAAGACAACGATAGCTAATTCCAAATCATGTGTAGGGTAGTTTTGCTCATGTGGTCTCAATTGCCGAGAAGCATATGCAATAACCTTCCCTTCCTGCATCAAGACACATGCAAGGCCATTCCTTGAGGCGTCATTGTGTACCGTATAGGACTTTTCTGGGTCCGGTAGAACCAAAATCGATACCGATACCAATCGTCGTTTTAATTCCTGAAAGCTCTGTTCCCTCTTGTCTGTCCAAACGAATTTTTCATTCTTTTGAGTCAATTGAGTCAGTGGCTTGGCTATCTTAGAGAAATCCTTCACAAACTTGCGATAGTAGCCAGCTAATCCCAAGAAACTTCTTACTTCGGTAACCGTTTGAGGTGGCTTCCAATCCACTACAACCTTTATCTTTTCGGGGTCAACTGATATCCCATCACCGGTTACTACATGTCCAAGAAATGATATTCTGTCCAACCAAAAATCACATTTGGACAGCTTAACATACAGCTTATTATCCCGTAAGGTTTGTAACGCCAAACGAAGATGCTCCTCGTGTTGCTCTTTGGTCCTTGAATATATGAGGATGTCGTCTATGAAGACTATCACACACTTATCCAAAAGTGGTTTATAGACTCTATTCATAAGGTCCATAAATGCAGCTGGTGCATTAGTCAGCCCAAATGACATTACCAGGAACTCGTAGTGTCCATAACGTGTAGGAAAAGCTGTCTTGGGTACATCCTCAGGCTTAATCCTCAATTGATGATATCCCGAACGCAAATCAATGCGTGAGAACATACAAGCCCCTTGCAGTTGATCAAACAAATCATCAATCATTGGCAACGGATACCGGTTTTGTAAACCCCGGTTTTCTTAGTAACTGAGTAAGCTCCGTAAATCGGAAATCAAAACCCTAAATAGGATTAGTACAAGTAACCTAGAAACCCTAATTCCAGCTTTTCTTAGATTTCTATATAAAAGAACCTCTATAAGATAAATTAATGCGAATTATTGTTTTATAGTATATTTCAAACCATACAAAATTTCGATTTAGAAAATTTTTCTATTCCGAGCTTTCTCGAGCTTCATTACGGAAAAGCGGGCCCCGAAACTAAAAACCCAGAAAAATATTCCGGAATACTCGTTAGAACCGGAATTTTATAAGGATTTCAAAAATATATATTTTATAATTTTTCGGGCTATAAAAATTACAGTTATAGCCTTTTTCTCGTATTTTCGTTATTACCGATAAAGTAGATGTCTTATCTACTATTCCTTACTATTCACAAGTACAACCTACTACACACATACCCATACCCTATTCTTACAACCTTTCAATCACTCAATTCATTTTGTTTTCCAAGAAATTTTGTCTCTTCACAAATCATTACAATTAATACAATTTATTACACAAATTCAAATTTCAAATAAAATCAAATATATCTTCCTTTCACTCCCTCATTGGCCGGCGCATATCCCCATACTTTTCCCCCCAATTTGTCTCATTTAACTCCTTTTATTACACAAACAAACCCTAAATCCACCTAATATAAATACTCATTACTTTTCTCTCTCTTCACTTTTCATTCCATTTTCCAAAAACTCTCAACCCTCTCTTTTCCCTTTCCTTTCCTTCTTCTTAGCTTTGTTCTTCTTAAGAACAAGTTGCCCCATTTTTCTTTCTTGCTTCCACATATATTTCTTGTAAATATTTGAGGTAATCTTTCCCTTTTTGCTCTTGTAAGATGTTCTAGGATAATACCATGGATGTTTCATGCATCAAAGGACATTCCACAAGCTTAAAAGGCTATGGATGATGATGCCAAGAAGTGAAACACTCCTCTAGATGATGATCTCTTTTGTTCTTAGTATTTTTGTTATATGGAAGGCTTGTTTATCTTCTTGTTTTTGTGATAGCTTGTAGATCTAGAGTTTTATCAAGCTTTAGCTATGTTTATGTGTAGATCTAGAAGTTTAAGGCCTACTACTAAGTTTTTCTTATGCTTTCATGGTTATATATTGAGTAGATCTTAGATTTGAGTTTGAATGAAAAAGTAAAATTCGTAACTTGTCAATGTTCTATGTTAAAAACCCTCTTCCAGTCTTAAAATGGAAGTTTTTGTTAAGAAAATGAAGGTATGATGGATATATATCATCAAGACTTCATCTTACAAGAATCAAAGTTGATTTTCAAAGTTTATTTTCAAAAACAAAAATTATATTTTCGGATCAAGACAAAGACCTAAAATAAAAGCATGTTTTCCAACTCACAAATGAGGATTTTATTCAAGAAATGAAGGGTTCTTAGGATATAATATGTGATGGGTTGTTTTTCATGAGTTTAGATGAAATTTCTCAAGAGATATATCCAAAATAAATTTACGAAAATTCGGATCAAGACCAAGACCTATTTTTGGAACCCATCATTCAACTTTAAAATGAAGATTTAGACAAAAATATAAAGGGCTCTTAGTATAGATATCTTAAGGAATGAATTTTCATAAGTTTAAATGAGTTTTTCTAAAAGGTATTGCTTAAATCAAGTGCTTTGTAGAAGACAAAATCTAGGTCTTGTTTTCATTGTAAACTTCAAAGAGGAAATTCGTAATTATGGGGAGACCAAATTTTAAAACCTTCTTTTTGATCTCCAAACAAGTATTTTATATTAATAAGGAAATGCTTTGATAATATATAATATAGGAAAACTATTTCATTAAACTAAGTAAGTTTTAGCAAAGGAATTACTCAAAAAAAACAAATGAGTTTCAACTTGTAAATTTCGGATTTATGAAAATGGATTCTTAGAAGTTTCATTTGAACTTTATGTTTGGTATTAGATAAGTGTGTAATCTCTTAATTTTGTTTTGAGAATCTCCTTGTAAGCTTAGGACTAAAATAAATTGGTCTAAGTAGTTAAATAGAGTAGATATGGCAATTTTTCACAAAGGTGCAATTCTTGGATTTTCGCAACCCTACTGTACATTATGTTTCCGACCTCTAAATGATCTTAAATGTTTGAATTAACTTTAGAAATAGATAGCTCTTTCGAAGTAGGTATAAATCGGTATTATTATAAGCTTAATTCCGAGTTAAAATGAGTTAGATATGACCTTTTTAAGTTGGGATTCAACCTAGACGGAAATTGACGAACTTAGTAAATAAAATTGTTAAGTTTAATAGAACTTCATAAGAGATACTCATTGAGGGTATTCTTTGTACTTAGGTAATTTGGAGGACGAGTTACCACTTCCCGAGGACTATTACAACTAGTGGATTTCACTACATGGACAAGTGAGTTCATTTCTCAATTAATTATGCTCTTGGGTGTGCTTGTAGTAGTAGTGGCATTAGACTTAGGAAAAGATAAAATTGTGATTGAGTGGTGATCTAAACTTGTATGAATGAATGATAAGTATATCGAGGCAAGCTTTGTTGTAATAACTTGTATGAGCTAGTATAGATTTTGAGTGTCTGAAATCTATATGATCACTTTTAAAATTATCTAATTAATATGCCATGATTATATGAATAAATTGTACATGCATATCACGTAGTGAGTCACATTGCATTACGAGAATGCTTTTGGTAGGAACAAAAGTATGATCGAGAGGCAGCGGGTCTTTAATGAAGGGGACTAGGGTTGCATGACTTATGGACCACCCCATTCAAATAATGAAAACTATGGTTGCATGACTTATGGACCAACATTAAAATTGTGGTTGCATGTCTTATGGACCACCCCACTTAAGATTGGGATTATGGTTGCATGTCTTATGGACCAACTTTGGAATTGTAGTTGCATGTCTTATGAACTACCCCAAACCCCGAGTGGAGGGCGTAAATTCATTCACTTATGACTACCGGAAAGTCATATGCTGCTTACTCATATGCCTGTGCATTCATATGGTTGCTTAATTATAACTTGCTTGTATAGATATTTTAGCTTGGTCGGGCATGTTACTTGAAGAAAATGAATCTCACTAAGCATTAGCTTATACCCCAATAGTTTTCGTTGCATTGTTCCTATTTTTGGATGTTCCGAGAGGACACTTTGTGCAGGTTTACTACATTGGATTAAAGAGCTTTTGAGGAAGTCGAGACCTAGTATAGGCGTGGACTTCTAGGAAAACCTCTTTAATATAAATTCAGATATATGTAATTGGAGCTAAACGATGTAGACTCCTATTATTTTGGCGGGGGTATGCCCCCTTGGTTTTTGTAAAATTTAACTATTTATCTGTTGTGATTTCTATTCTTAATGCTATGTATGCTTTCTTAAGACTACTCGATTCAAAGTGTGATCCTAAAAGTTGTGTAAGTACACCTTACACTCGATATGTAAACTTATGGGATGACTAAGGTGGTCATACTTAAGTTTAAGTATCGCGTGTGGTGGACTGTCGCGTTTAGGGTACCCTTTGGGGCGTGACAGGTTTTTGATAGTCACTTTATTCAACTCAAGATAGTCGATACACAATCTCATCGATCCATCTTTCTTCTTTACAAACAAAACGGATGCGCCCCATGGCGATACACTTGGACTTATAAATTTTTGATCCAGAAGCTCTTGCAACTGTGTCTTTAGCTCCTTCAACTCAGCCGGTGCCATCCGGTATGGTGCCGTGGATATCGGTTCGGTGTTTGGAGCCAAAACAATCTCAAAATCAATTTCTCTTTTTGGTGGTAATCTCGGTAAGATCTCAGGAAACACATCCAAATACTCATTCACCACCGGTATATCCTTTTCCTTACGGGTTCCCTCTTCATCTAAGACACCTTCAATCGGTATTATCTCTTCATCCTCCATCATTAGCTCAAACGAGTTTACACCAAACCTTCTCAGAACTAGAGTTTCTCCCACAAATTCTACTTTTTCTCCCACTTGATCATATAAACTCACAGTCTTCTTTTGACAATCCACTATCGCTTTTACCTTGCTTAGCCAACTCATTCCGAGGATAACTTCGAATTTATTCATTTCCAACATTATCAAATCACTTTTGGAGCTGTGTCCATGGACTTCCAACGGACAATCCTTCACCAACTCTTGTGTTGACACAACACTTCCTGTGGGGGTCTTAATCCTCAAACTAACCGTAGTTGTGGCTATAGGCAATCCCAATTAGTTAGCCAAACTATTGGTGACGAATGAATGAGTCGCTCCCGTGTCAAATAAAACATAAGCTTCCACGCCATTTACCCGTATGTGTCCTGAGGTCAACAAATATCCATCATAATTGAACCCTACAACACCCTTAAGGCTATCTACACAGGGTTCCTACTTCCAGCTTTCCCATATCATATTCAATTTCATTCAGGCAACAGTTCAAATTAATAACTTAAATTCAAACTAAGGAGAGTTTTCGTTACTAACCTGTCACTAGGCTACCGTCAGCATTCTCGCTTTGATCCAAAGCTGCCAATTCTACCTCTTCCTCCTCATCTTCCTCGACCATCCACCGGCCTTTGAAGTTGTATAACCTCATCCCATGTATTGCTGAAGCTGCTCGGCACCCACTTTTGTTACCTGACCTCATAGTGTTGGTATTACTTGGAGTTTCATAGGGTCGAGCGGCCATGCTTTTCCGCTGGGAACATTTAGAGGCTAGATGTCTCTTCCCCTTGCAAATAAAGTAAGTCACAGCCATCTTCTTTGGGCACGTGTAGACCATATGGCCAGCGTTGCCACAGAAATAGCATTTGTTTTTCAACAACTGGCACTGCCTAGGAGCGTGTGCTCCCTTACATTTCCAACATGTGACATTGGCCTTGAACTGGGTCGGCTTGCTGCTAGACTCATCCTTGAATCCTTGGTACGGTCTGTACCTCTTTTCTTTGAATCCTGAACTCGAGGCGTCGAATGGCCTCTTTCTAAATACCCTCTTTTCAAGCTCCTGGGACTTCCTTTTTCTGGCCCCTTCAATTACCCGGGCCTTCTCTACCATTTCAGGATATGTCCTGACTCCAAACTCTTCCAACTTGATCTGCAGTTCTTCATCTAAGCCTCCCAGAAATACCTGCTTCTTCAATTCTTCACTATCCCTGAAAGACTCAGGTGCATACTGCAGCAAGTGAACGAATTCGGTTTCATATTGTTCTACTGTCCTCCCCTTTTGCCTAACATGGAGGAAATCAGCACTATATTTCACTCTCAAACTGGACGGAAAATAATTGTTCAGAAATTCCCGGCGAAAGGTTTCCTAAGTGGCCGGGAAAGTCAAGTTCCTTCTCTTGGAGTCCCACCAGACCCGCGCATTGTACCTCAGCATATATGTTCCATATTCCAACTGCAGATAAGGTGGAATCTCGTATGCAGCAAAAGAACGCTCAACTTGAGCCAACCAGTCTTCAGCTTCATCTGGTTTACCGAATGCTCCATCAAAATACCGGTTGCACTTAATAAAGTACGGTAAGGAGCTTCGGTGGGGTCTCCTATATGGCGGGGGTGATGGCGGTGGCACATTATAGGAATGCTCCTCTTGTGGAGCCGGTGCCTCTGCAGTCATTTCTCGATGATCTGCGAGTGGTGGATGTGGGGCCGAATCCCGGGCACTTCGCCCTGGGTGTGGGTTCTGAACTGGATTCTGATTTTGAATGAAGGTGTTCAGAAGATTCGCCAATTGCCCAATCGCATTTAACACATCGCCCTGTTGATTCTGAGGTGCAACCCCCTGAGGGTTAAGTGGAGGTGCAGCCGGTTGATCGGCTTCATTCGGAAGAGACTCTTATTCCCGGTTCCGAATCCGTCGGTTTCGTCTGTTTATACATTATTTAATGAATTTTTAGTATCTTTGGTAGATTTTTGATTTCGAAAGGACTAGATTTGTTAACAAGGTTTAAAAGTTGCGAAAATTTGGAAATCAAACTTAGAAAGAATGAACTTTCACAATTCCATATAATCACAGGGAGAATAAAAGAATTCACACATAGAGTAACAAGTTGAAATTTCATAACAATAATGCAAATGAATGAATGCTCATGCAATCTATATGCGGTTAATGTTCTATTATGCCTCATGACTAGCATGCATGCTTTTCTCAACTCCTTTCCTTTGAAATAAAAAAGATCTTTTCATTACTTTAGCGAGCCATACAAATATTACATCAAGGTTTTTGGTTCCCAAAATTTGGCTAGCTAAATTCCAATTCCGATTCTAAACAATTTCACTATTCTCGAAAACATGACAAAATACAGGGAAAAAGAAACAAATAAAATACTAACTATCCTGAAATCCTAAGGCAAATTGGCATCCCGCATTGCCTACTACAAAATAAGAAAATCAGGACTCCTCTTGGACTTCATGTGTTAGCTATCACCTCGGTCTCTACTCATCACTAGAGTCATCGGGGGTCGAGCTAGGAGGTCGTCTCCTGCTGGAAGAATCACCGTCGTCCCATCGGATAAACAAACTAAGGTATTCCCTCGTAGTCATCCTCCGCTTCCTAGTAGGTCGGACTAAAGGTTCCTGGTCTTCACTTTCCTCCTCTTCCTCAGTACCTTGCCCTTCACTCAGGCTCACATCATTCTCCTCACCTCTAACTTCCGGCTCACTCACCTGAGTCTCTACTACCTCATCCTCTCTTACTGGCTCTCCACCCATGCCTCCTACCTCCATAGGCTCGGGGGCTACAGGTTCAGCTACTACTATATCAAGTATAGGGGGATTTTCTCCTTCCACATACACATCTCTCCACATCAAGGGGTCAAAATCCCATACAATTGGGTTGGGTTCCGGATTCACTTCAGCTTCCGGCTCGACAGGTGGGGTAGGGGTTCTAGGAACTACATTTTCTTCCCAGTTAGGATCCTCCTTAGGGTCCTCTTCTTCTTCTTCTTCTTCTTCTTCCTCATCCTCTCCAACTACAGGCACCCTATTCAATTGCATGCCTGTAAACCCCTGTTTTCTAAGCTTTAACCTTAAGCCGGAAAGTTTACCAGAGACCTTAAGTCAACCGATCTTGAGTAAAACCCTACAGTTTAGATCCTGCAAACCCGGGTTCGTAAATCGAGGAGTCAAAAAATAATTAAAGTGTTTAGAATAGTTCATAATAATTTTTGATTTATTAAAAATATCAAATTGGTTTATTTTCGGCTTATTTTGAACCCGTTTGGATACTGCTTTGGAAAGCGTGTCCCGGGGCTCGGAAAATTAAAAATATATCTTCAATATTTTTAGACTCGTATTTTTATAAGGATTTCAAAAATATCAAGTTTAGAATTTTTCGGATTCTAAAAATATCAGTTATAGCTCATATAAGCTTATTTTACTCTTACCGGTAACTTAATTGTTAAATTTCTAAAAATAATTTAATTGATTATTTTATTTAAATCATAAAAATTCTGCCACTTAAATAAAAATATTTTTCTTATTCAAAAAGCCACTTTATCAACCAATATCTCAAGTACACATACATTATCATTACTACACATTATTATGTCTTCTTTTGCTTTTTCTTACACTTCCATTTCCCAAAAATTGCAGCTGCCCATTCCCCATAAATTAGCCACTTTTCATTAGTTTTAATCAATTATTTGATATTTTAAAAGTTCCTTTTAGTTAGAAATGGAAGCTACAAGTTACACTTTCAAAATTACAATTTCAACTCAATTAAACCACCCCCTACACTACTCCAAAAATCACGCCAGCCTTCCCTCCATGCAGCTGCTGTTTTATTTTTTTTTTTAAAAAATTATTTAACACACTTTTATCTCTATTTAAGCATCTCATTCCCTCCCTCTTTCATCTTTACAAACCCTATATTTTTCCTCTCTCTTTTTCCCTTTCTTTTCTCTTCTTCTTGGCTTGTCTTCTTCACAAACAAGCTGCCACCATTTTTATTTCACACTCCCACATATTTTTCTTGCAAGTATTTGAGGTAATCTTTCCCTTTTTGCTCTTATAAGATGTTCTAGGATGATACCATGGATGTTTCATGCATCAAAGGACATTCCACAAGCTTAAAAGGCTATGGATGATGATGCCAAGAAGTGAAACACTCCTCTAGATGGTGATCTCTTTTGTTCTTAGTATTTTTGTTATATGGAAGGCTTGTTTATCTTCTTGTTTTTGTGATAGCTTGTAGATCTAGAGTTTTATCAAGCTTTAGTTATGTTTATGTGTAGATCTAGAAGTTTAAGGCTCACTACCAAGTTTTTCTTATGTTCTCATGGTTGGATATTGAGTAGATCTTAGATTTGAGTTTGAATGAAAAAGTAAAATTCGTAACTTGTCAATGCACTATTTTAAAAACCCTCTTTCAAGCCTTAAAATGGAAGTTTTTGTTAAGAAAATGAAGGTTTGATGGATGTATATCATCAAGACTTCATCTTACAAGAATCAAAGTTGATTTTCAAAAACAAAAATCGCATTTTCGGATCAAGACAAAGACCTAAAATAAAAACATGTTTTTCAACTCACAAATGAGGATTTTATTCAAGAAATGAAGGGTTCTTAAGATATAATATGTAATGGGTTGTTTTTCATGAGTTTTGATGAATTTTCTCAAGAGATATGTCCAAAATAAATTTATGAAAATTCGGATCAAGACCAAGACCTATTTTTGGAACCCATCATTCAACTTTAAAATGAAGATTTAGACAAAAATATAAGGGGCTCTTGGTATAGATATCTTAAGGAATGAATTTTCATAAGTTTAAATGAGTTTTCCTAAAAGGTATTGCTTAAATCAATTGTTTTGTAAAAGACAAAATTTAGGTCTTGTCTTCATTGTAAACTTCAAAGAGGAAATTCGTAATTATGGGGAGACTAATTTTTAAAACCTTCCTTTTGATCTCAAAACAAGTATTTTATATTGAAAATGAAATGCTTTGATAATATATAATATAGGAAAATTATTTTCATTGAACTAAGTAAGTTTTAGTAGAGGAATTACTCAAAACAAGACAATGAGTTTTGACTTGTAAATTTCGGTTTTATGAAAATGGATTATTAGAAGTTTCTTTTGAACATTATGTTTGGGATTAGATAAGTATGTAATCTCTTAATTTTGTTTAGAGGATCTCCTTGCGAGTTTAGGACTAATATGAGTTAACCTAAGTATTTAAATAGAGTAGATATGGCAATTTTTTTTTCACAAAAGTTAAATTCTTGGATTTTCGCAACCCTACTGTACAGTATGTTTCCAACCCCTAAATGACCTTAAATGTTTGAATTAACTTTAGAAATAGATATCTCTTTCAAAGTAGATATAAATCGGTATATTATAAACTAAATTCCGAGTTAAAATGAGTTAGATATGACCTTTTTAAGTTTAGGATTCAACCTAGGCGGAAATTGACGAACTTAGTAAATAAAATTGTTAAGTTTAATAGAACTTCACAAGAGATACTCATTGAGGGTATTCTTTGTATTTAAGGTGAATTGGAGGACGGGTTACCACTTCCCGAGGACTATTATGACTAGTGGATTTCCACTACATGGACAAGTGAGTTCATTTCTCAGTTAATTACGCTCTTAGATGTGCTTGTAGTAGTAGTGGCATTAGACTTAGGAAAAGATAAAATTGTGATTGAATGGTGATCTAAACTTGCATGAATGAACGATAAGTATATCGAGGCAAGCTTTGTTGCAATAATTGTATGAGCTAGTATAGATTTGGAATGTCTGAAGTTTGTATGGTCACTTTTAAATTATCTAATTAATATATCATGATTATATGAATAAATTGCACATGCATATCACGTAGTGAGTTGCATATCATTGTCGAGTATGCCTTTGGTGGGACAAAGGTGTATTTGGGAGGCAGCGGGTCTTTAATGAAGGGGGACTAGGGTTGCATGACTTATGGACCACCCCATTCAATAATGAAACTATGGTTGCATGGCTTATGGACCAACATTAAAAATTGTGGTTGCATGTCTTATGGACCACCCCACTTAAGATTGGGACTATGGTTACATGTCTTATGGACCAACATTGGAACTGTAGTTGCATGACTTATGAACTACCCCAAACCCGAATGGAGGGCGTAAATTCATTCACTTATGACTACCGGAAAGTCATATGTTTGCTTGCTCATATGCTTGTGTATTCATATGGTTGCTTAATTATAACTAGCTTGTATAGATATTTTAGCTCGATCGAGTATGTTACTTGGAAAATGAATCTCACTAAGCAATTAGTTTATACCCCAATAGTTTTGTTGCAGTGTTCCTATTTTTGGATGTTCCGAGAGAACATTTTGTGCAGGTTTACTACATTGGATTAAAGAGCTTTTGAGGAAGTCGGGACCTAGTATAGGCGTCGACTTCTAGGAAAATATCTTTAATGTAAATTCATATATGTGTAATTGGAGCTAAATGATGTAGACTCCTATTATTTTGGCAGGGGTATGTGTCACGCCCCATAGGGTACCCTAAACGTAACAGTCCACCACATGCCATATGAGATTCCCGAATTACCACCTTAGTCTTTCGGAAGTCTCATATAGATGTAAGGCGTACCTTTACACAATAGAGTACAAGTCCGAATGGAGATAAAAGCTTAATTTGGCATGCATGGGCAATAGGATATAATTCATGAACATAAATAAATATTACATAATTCTAAGGGGTATTCCCCGCAAAAGAATAATTAGCGGTCCATTACAGTCATCCAAGTCTTAGAAGTTTTCTATGGAAGTCTAATACAAAAATTATAACTTCTAGGGAAAACTCCTAGCTTCGGTACCTGTTCAGCCGGGTCTCTTCGCCTAAGCCATAAATGCGTAAGCTGCAAAAGGAATGGTCTGTAGGGATGTAAGCTAACTAGCTTAGTGAGTGTAATCTCTCACAAAAAACATTTATATCAACAATTCAACCAAGTTATTAATCAAGCCAGTGTATGCATCAAACACATGAGTTCAACATATACAACGGAAATCATATGTGGATGGAATTGCGCCCTCCATCCGGGTTAGCAGATTAACGAATCCTGCGGTACGACAATATCCCGTTTATGGCTCACGGCTAACCTACGATTATTCGATGTCGTTTATGGTTCACGACTAACCTACGATTATTCGATGTCGTTTATGGTTCACGACTAACCTACGATTATTCGATGTCGTTTATGGTTCACGACTAACCTACGATTATTCGATGTCGTTTATGGTTCACGACTAACCTACAAATGCTCATGCTCCATCCCCTTGTGATATGCACATGTCAAATTATCATTTACTCAAGTAGTTGATTAAGCCAATTTACTCAGGCGATCAATCAATTTATCAGACAATCCATCATAGCTAACTATACAATCAAAGTTTATCACCCGGTTTCGATATTCTTAATTTGTTTCTCATATCAACAACAATCATATAATTTCCCAATAATCCCCATTATTCATATTCCATTCAATTGACCTACATTCTAGTGCACTACTTTACAAGCACATACAATAAATGAATTGGGAAGAAAAACTCACTCCGCCATCGGTACTCCGGTCTTCTAGTAGTAATAATCCGGAGGTAACTCGTCACCGTCCACGGGTTCACCTATTCATATAAGAAATTACCCTAATAAGTATTCTATCAACTTAGGACACTAAAACTCTAAGGAAACTTAGTGAAATCGGAATTCGCGTCATTTCCGAAGTTCCGTTTTAAAATGGCCATAACTTGGTCGTTTTAAGTCGGAATTTCGCAAATTATATACCGATTCCTATCTACTTCGGAAGAGCTTTCCAAATATGAAGTTTAAATCAAGTTTTGAAAATATCTAAGCCTCGGAATTGAGGGATCAGATCTGTACAGCGGGTTCCTTGATTCCAAAAATGCGGTTTTGATGAATGCATTTGAGATTCCTAAGTGTAATATGATGCTAAATGCAATGGAAATGATTTTCCCTATCATGAATGTCATGATGTGAACCTTAAGGAGTCTATGTTCTTATAACTTTTAGATTTAATGATTTTTAGAAAACAAACTTTCCTTAGAAACCATTTCCTCTCAATATTTAGTAAATGAGTTTACGACATTTGACCACATCTACATTTTACATGGATTTCCTTTGGAAAAACTCTACTTTATTTAAAGAAATTTTGATCCTTATATTAGTTATATCCTAAGGCCTTTATTTCTTTAATAAAATCTACATTTACAAACTTTTAAGTGGGTCTTTTACTATGGGGTTTCCAAAAATCCGAATTTACAAAAGTCCATTTTCAAGTTGATTCCTTTAGGAAAAATATTTTTATACTTGAAACTTTAAGTATCTATTATACCTATATCCTAAGGACTTCATTTATTTAGAAAATATCATTTTTGAAGTTGGAAAAATAGTGTTTTCTAACCCTTCATCCATTATTACGAATTTGGTTTTCATAACTTTTAACTCAAAACTCCTATGGACTTCATCTCTTGTTTTCAACATTTTCTTTAGTAAAAACTCCTTTAGACTCATGAAAAATACACTAATCATTATCTATTACCCATAGGCTTTATTTCTCTTATAAAATATAAGTTTAGAAGTTGTTAAAAGTGTTTTTGACCTTGGTTTTCAAAGTCATCCGAATTTTCAAAAGTCTTTTTCTTGTAAAGTACTTTTCTTTTTGACTTCATGGACCCATATATATATAGATCTATACACTAGAAAGTCATTTACTAAAGACAAAAGTGTTAAAGACTATTTATGCACATATGAACAAAATAATAATGAAACTATAAATGCCTACATGCTCATGAGTAACAAGATGATGGATCTACTTTATCAAAAGCTTAAATGAGTTTTAAAAACATAAAAACCATATTTTTATAAAAGATCCTTTGTTTAAAAGACTTTTTGATGGATAAAAGTAAAGCTTTTGGTATAGAAACTCCTTTAAAAGATAGATCTACTTGTAATGGTTCGGCCACAAGGGGAAAAGAGGAGAGAAGAGAGAGCTTTTGCACTTTAGAAATTTTGGAAAGTGAAGAATGAGGAAAGAGAGAGAAAAGTTAGTTTATATAGAAGGTGAATTAGGTTAAATGAAGAGGAGATTTTTCAAATTGGACAAGGGGAGGGGGGGGCCATATGCGCCGGTTTTGGAAGCTAAGGGCGGGGGGGGGGGGGGGGGGGGGGGGGGGGGGGAAACTTGTTTGTTTCATTTTGATTTAACCTTGATTTGATCCTTGCTTCATTAGTCATAAGTGAAGTGAAGTGAAGTGACAAAAGGTTAGGAAGAAAGGAAGAGATGTGATTGAGGGTAAGGGTTAGATTTGTAGGGTAGGCTAAAAGTAGACTAGGTAGTGTAGGTGTACTTATGAATAGTAAAGAATAGTTGACAAGACAAATTTTAATTTCCGGTAGTATTGAAATACGAATAAAAGGCTATAACTGTATTTTTCATAAACCGAAAAATTATGAAAAATATATTTTTGAAATCCTTATTTTATTTTGGTTCTAATGAGTACTGTCACGCCCCGAAGGGTACCTAAACGTGGCAGTCCGCCGTACACAATATTAAAGCCTAAGAATGACCACCTCAGTCACGCGAAGGCTTCCATACTATGTACAAGGCGTCTAACACATAAAGGAGACAAATCGGAATGATACATTTTAAGTTGATACAATTGAGTAACAATGTAAAGGAAATACAATCCACTATACTCCAAAATACAGTTCATCAAACTTCAATTACATTCATCCCAAGACTTCACTACATAAAACTATTACAAAGCGAATCATAAAGCTTAGCCAAAACTTCAAGCATTCTCATATCTTGCCGGAATCCCGAAGTCGTTATCGACTTCAACCATCTTGGTCCCACTTAGCATTCTTGGAATAACCTGCTCATTTAAACAACTATTGGGGTATAAGCTACACTAGCTTAGTGAGAATTCCCTTAATTCCGTACCATAACAAACAGTTATTAATCAATCATATGCTATGCATGAAACAAACACGTGAGCAAGCAATTATGCATGGGTAACCAGAACCCACACACAGAACGGATTTACGCCCTCCGTATCTTGGGTTAGGAATGGTATTGAGTCTACACGACCGCTGCTAGTCCCCAAGCCCTCTCTTAGCACTCGACTCGGCTAGGCTCATACAAGGATGCATCCACATGCGCCTTAGTACCCGAGAATAGCTCTGATACCGGGTCTCCGTCTTAAACGAGTCCTCGGACCATACCGATCGACCTGCGTAGGAGTAGCACGCTACCAAATGCAATATGTCTGATGCGATGCATGATCAATTTACTTTTTGCTTAGGTCAAAATATTATATACATTCTTTAGAGTGACGGCAACATCATACACATAAATAATATGAATCATGCAGTTATCCAATCAAATCGTTGGTTCGATATGCTTTAGTATTCCTTGGCATACATTCATCACAGTCTTCTCATATATCCCATCCCCATTCATATCGATTTTTATCTTGTTCCTAAAATTCTAATGCGACTAATTTCAAGCACAATCACGGTAACAAAACAAGGAGAAAACTCACTCTAGCCATAGGATCCACCGGTCTTCTAGTAATATAATCGGTGGTAGGGAATCGTCGAACTCGGGATAACCTAAAAAGGAAGAAATACTCTAATCAGTATTTCAACTCAAACTAATCCAACGATTCATACGAATTTATCAAATTCGTAATTCGCGTCCTAAGCGGGAATTCCAACTTAAAACGGCCATAACTTGGTCATTTTAACTCGGAATCTCGCAAATTTTATATCGATTTCTATATCTACTTCGGAAGAGCTTTCTAAATCGAAGTTTAAATC